>OX352772.1:102058640-102061140 GCA_947095535.1 Poecilobothrus nobilitatus
TGGTTATCCATTTATCGTATACCCACTAAACGACCTCCTTGCGTTCCGCCTGAACGCTGGCCCGGAGCCGTTTATCACATTACTTCAGACCAGGTCCTTCACCCTAGACAGCTACTGCCTCCGCCTCCTCCAGGTCTAGCTTCTTAGAACGCAGAGCCTGCCGCACGTAATGTGATACACGGAGAAATGGACTCCCACCTCTCGCTCCGGCTCCGTCCTCTCCAAAGCCCACCTTCACATATGAAGAGGGTGTGCTCAGCATCATCGTGCACACCCGGGCAGTACAGACACTCCGCTGAGCCCACCCTTCCCATTCTGTTCAGGTAGGATCTGAAGTAGCCGTGCCCGGAAAGAAACTGCGTGAGGTAATAGTCCACCTCCCCGTGTCACCGCTCCGCCATGGCCCGATCGCTTTTATCAACGTCCTCGTCCATCGTCCCCTCGCCTCCTGATCCCACTGAGCCTGCCACCTTCCCAACGTGCGTGTTATGTATAACTGTTCACTTTCAAACAAAAAAGAAGATCCTCCTAATAAAATTGAAATAAAAACTGACAACTATGATAAAATACTTTCAAGTGTTAATAACCTGTTAAATTCAAATTTTTAACAAAACAAACATGTAATACGTTGACAATGTAAAATTGTACTTCATATTCTTGATTATTGAGCAATATTGAAATGAAATACTTTTTGTATACTTAAAAATATGTATATGGAATATCCACTTAAAAACACATGTACAGAATATTATTAAAATGAATATATTGCTGACCGTTCAATATGTGTATCTTTTTAGTTTTTATAAAATTATCAATATTGCTGATAATCGAAAATATTGAAGTACAGTTACAAAATTTTAGAAATAAGAAATTCAGTTATGTACAAAAAACACAACAGTAAAGTCCAATAAAATTAAATATAACAACAACATTAAAAAAAAACCGTTTTTTTAATTCATTATAAAAAAAAAAAAACAATATTTATTTTTATAAATACAAATTTGGCGGAGTCGGTAGGATAATTATAAATTAAAATTAATTATCCAGTGATACGAACGTTAATTATTATAATATAAATTAAACTTTATTATAAAAAAAATATTTATACATACTTATGTATATATATATGTTGTAAAATCAAATAATACAAAAGTGTTAAATTAATTACCTCTTATGATCTCTATCAGAGGAAAAACAGTTAATAAACATTAAAATTATTTGTGTTACGAAAACATTTAATATACAAAAAAAAAAAAAACAATAATAAAAGTGTAAAATTAAGTTAATAAAGCTGTTAAAAATTAAAACCGTAAGCCTTTGTTAATAATTAATACATACTTAGTAATATTATAAAAATAAAAACAAAATATTTTTTGTTTATTGTGAATGAAAAAACGTGAGAGATTGGACCAATACTGTAAAAATCGCAACATGGCTCAAGCACAAAGTGAGGATACAAATGTTCTTGAACAATTATTGCAACAGAAACAAAGTTTGCTCGCAGAATTAGACATCAAGAATCAACAGTTAAATAGACTGACAGCAGCTGTTCAAGAATTCCAAATAAGAGAACAAGGCTATCAACAAAGAGAAAGAGTTATGAAGGAGGTCCGGTATATGTCAACATTTACTGGTAAAAGTGAAGTCACAATCAATTCTTTCATTAGTAGTGTCGAGTATTATTTAGAAGGAGTAACTGATGATAACTTACGAAAATGCATGGTGAGAACAATATACTACGAGAAAATTCAGGGTGAGGCAAAAGAAACCATTATCAACACTCCACATCCAGATAATTGGGACACCATAAAAGCAGCCTTGAAATCAAGATATAGACCAGAAATAGAACCGGCAGAAATCTACAAAAAAATCGGTGCCTTAAGGATAAACACAGTAAGTGAATTAGTATTAGAAATTCAGAACTTAAAATATAAAGCCGATGAGCTAAAAATTTACTATAAGGATAGCAATTATATAGATTTAAATAATATTGATACCTTCCTTGTTAACACCATTAAAGAAATGGCACAAGGAACTCTTTTAGATAGAATTTTTGAGGAAAAAATTTAAATGAAATAATAAATATCATAAATAAAAGAAAATTTGAAGATTCTTGCATTAAGCCAGAATTTAAAAAATCTAATAATAATTATAATAAACAAAATAGAAATAAAAGTAAAAATTTTTATCAAAACAAATTTAATAATCAAAGAAATAAAAATAATGATCAGAATAATTTAAATAATTCTTATGCTAAACCAAATAGTTCAAATAACTGTTATAATAAAGATTCTCAAAATAATTATAATTCTAAGCAATTTAATAGAAACTTTTATCAAAATAATAATTCAGGTCAATATCGACAACAAAATTATAATAAACAAAATTTTCAAAATAATTCTAACTCTAGGCAATTTAATAAAAATTACTATCAAAATAATAATTCAGGGCAATATAGGCAAGCAGTGCCAATGGAATTCGATAATATACAATCGACATC
>OX352772.1:102068640-102291140 GCA_947095535.1 Poecilobothrus nobilitatus
GTTACTTTTTGAGGAAGAATTTCAAAAGTCTAATATTTTAGGGATCAATTTAGGCAAAGAAAACATTAATGTTTTTTCAATATATAGGTCACAAGAAATTAGGGTAGATAATTTTCTTGCTAAGGTGGAGGAGATTACTACTACTTTCAAACAGACTATCTTTATAGGAGATTTCAATTTAAATTTATTGAATATAGTTATAGTTATGATATCATAAATAATGGCAATATGCTACTAATGAACGGATTCGTAATTTATAATAAAATCACAGAAGAATTTGCTACTAGAATTGGAAAAACTTCAAAAACGGTGATAGACCTTTTTTTTACAGATATTATTCAAAAGCAATATTTTTTCCATGTAGTTGATACACCCATGTCTGACCATCAAATGTTTTTAATAAGTGTAGATAAATCACCATATATCGAAAAAATTAAGCAATCTAAAACAGTTGTTGACTTTGACAGACTTGCTAGTGATAATTTTTGGACCACAATTAGTACGTATGATAATTTTGATTACTTTGTTTCCAAATTAACCTCTTTAATAAAACAACATACAAAAACAATTCCTACAAAAAACAAAAAAATGGATAACAGATGAGATGGAATGGATAACAGAACAAACGGAATGGATAACAGATGAGATAATAAATGAAATTAAAATTCGCGATTCTTACTATAAATTTAAAAAGAAATATTCTAATGACAAACGTATAGAGCAACTATATCACTACTATAAAAATAAGGTATCCAAATTGATATGTAGAGCCAAAAAGCAGTTCTTTTCGGATAAATTATCCGCTGAACCAACCAATAGTAGAAAACTGTGGTAGATTTATAGATTAGTAATGTTTAATGAACATACTTCTTCCACCAGTATTAATAAAATTATATATGTCAATAAAAAGATTAGTAATAAACAGGACATTGCAAACATTATGAACGATTTCTTCATTAATGTTAAAACTCAAATTAGTATTTCTCAAGACCCAATTGATCAAGATTATATTAGTAACTTTGCAAGAAATATATATGAACCATTTCAGTTAACAACAACTAACAATACTAAGAAATGTAATAAATATATTAAAATCGGCAGTTGCCGCTGGTTATGACTGCAATTCAACAAAGTTTGTCAAAAAATTTGCTGATAACTTAACCCCCATTTTGGTAAAGTTTATTAACAAAATGTTTCAAACTTTTGTTTTCCCAACCTCACTGAAGAGTGCAATTGTTACGCCCTTTTTTAAAGATGGGAGCCAAAGAGATCCCAATAATTACCGGCCAGTATCTATACTGAGTGCACTTTCTAAGATATTTGAAATTATAATAAAAAGTCGATTAGATAAGCTTTTAGCAAATAACAACATTTTAAATGAAGAACAGTATGGTTTTGAAAGTAAATCTAATACAACGGCAGCTGGTCTAAACTTAACGGATTTCATAGCTAAAAATATGGACAACAAAATGTACGTTTGTTGAGTGTTTCTCCATTTAAAAAAGGCATTTGATTGTGTCGACCATGATGTTCTTCTTTTAAAGCTTTCTAACCTGCAGTTTGATTTAGATCAAATTGACCTGTTTAAATCTTATCTCTCAAATATAATGCAAAACGTACGTATAGGGGATGTATTTAGCAGTTATAAAGAAATAAATAAAAGGGTTCCGCAGGGATAAATTTTGGGTCCTACTCTATTTAAAATTTACATAGACGACTTAACTAGATTAAACTTAAAAGCGTCGATACAGTTATATGCAGGCGATGCTGTATTAAAATATGCAAAACATAGTGAGGAGGAACTGAAGGATGCTATTCATCATGACCTTGACATAATAGAAACGTGACCCTTAATATCATTACCTTGAAACAAAAAACAGTCTGGCCCTTAAAATAAAAAAAACTAAAATTATGCTGTTCCAAAATAAAATTTTTAATAACCCCAATTTTCATTTCCGAAATAATATTATTGAGGCTGTGGAATCTTTCAATTATCTTGGTTTGTTATTAGACAATAAAATAAAATGGCATGGGCACATTAACGCAATAATCAAAAAAATGTCTCCGTACATCTTCATTTTAAGGCGATTACAGAAGTTCTTAACTAAAGAAAGTACGTATCAAATATATTGTGCCTATATAAAATCCCACTTTGTATATTTGACTCCAATTTGGAGCGGAGCATCTCAGTTATTTATAAACAAATTAGAAATACTAAATAAGAAGACTATTAAAATTATTCACAATTACCCAATAATACACCCTTCTAACTTATCATATACGAACCCATACATTAGTTTTGGTAATTTATGTCAAAGGGAGCTTTATTTAACAGCGTTTAAAATTATTTTCAATGAGATCAAGCATAATTTCATACTTAATAGAAATTTTGATATCCACAATAGAAATACCAGAAAACAATCAAACTTTTATCTTACGCTTTTCAGAACTGAAAACCAAAAAAAAAATTGTTTGTATATCTGCCTAAAAATGTACAATGAGCTACAACAAAATTTAAATCTTCTTGATAATTTTGTTACTTTTAAAAAAAAAATTACTAAACGTATGCTACGGTAACGAGTATTATGTGCTAAACGATAATTATGTATTTATTGATAAGAGTATATTTAGTGTTTGACTTTGAATTAACAAAGCATTATTATACCACGCTTAGATGTTTAAAAATAAAAACAAAGTACACAATCATGAAAGAATGTTATATGCAAATACATCTAAATTGAAATAACTTCAATTGTAGTTAAATCGATAAATTGATAATTAACATTTAATTGACAAATAATTTTTTTCGCAACTTTTTGTGTTGGATTTATATACATTTATATATCTATATATTTCTTTTTGTTATTTTTGTTATTTTTCTTTTTTTTTTATGTTTTGACGTTTATTTTTAACAATACTGTAAGACCATACAGCTAAGGCTTAGGTCGCAATTGTTTTTTAATTTAAACATTAAGTGAATCCCAATATTCCATTTTATAATATTGTTTATTCCATACATTTGTTCATTTTTAACAACATTTGTTCTATTTTATTTATTATATAAATTTTAATTTAAGTGAAATATTGGCCATAATGTAATTTTTGTTTTTAAGTATTAAAATAAAGAAAAAAATAATAATAATAATAATAAAAATAATAATAACAATAATAATAATAATAATAATAATAATAATAATAATAATAATAATAATAATAATAATAATAATAATCATAATAATAATAATAATAATAATAATGATAATAATAATAACAATAATAATAATAATAATAATAATAATAATAATAATAATAATTATAATAATAATTATAATAATAAAAAAAATTAAAATAATAATAATAATTATAATAATAATAATAATAACAATAATAATAATAATAATAATGATAATAATAATAATCATAATAATAATAATAATAATAATAATAATAACAATAATAATAACAATAATAATAATAATAATAATAATAATAATAATAATAATAATAATAATAATAATAATAATAATCATAATAATAATAATAATAATAATAATAATGATAATAATAATAATAATAACAATAATAATAATAATAATATTAATAATAATAATAATAATAATATTAATAATAATAAGAATAATAATAATAGTAATAATAATAATAATATTAATAATAATAATAATAAAAATAATAATAATAATAATAATATTAATAATAATAATAACAATAATAATAACAATAATAATAACAATAATAATAAAAAAATTAAAATAATAATAATAATATTAATAATAATAATAATAATAATAATAAAAATAATAATAATAATAACAATAATAATAATAAAAGTAATAATAATAGTAATAATAATAAAACTAATAATAATAATAATAATAGTAACAATAATAACAATAATAATAATAATAATAATAATAATAATAATAATAATAATAATAATTAATAATAATAATAATAATAGTAATAATTAATAATAATAATTAATAATAATAATAATAATAATATTAATAATATTAATAATAACAATAGCAATAATAATAATAATAATAATAAAAATAATAATTATAATAATAATAATAGTAATAAAAATATTAATAAAATAATAATAATAATAATAATAATGATAAGAATAAGAATAATAATGATAATAAAAATAAAAATAATAATAATAATAATAATAATATTAATATTAATAATAATAGTAATAATAATAATAACAATAATAATAATAATAGCAATAATAATAATAATAATAGTAATAAGCCGAGCGGTCCATGGTCCCATCGCCGAGCAGTTCATCGTCCCATCGAGCTCTTGCCATTTGTTCATGGTGCAGCTTCTCTCTTCCGTGGCCGCTCTCTCTCGCCCGGCCTCTGTCCTTCTCCTGTAGAATTTTTTCTTTCCAACGCCAGCAGTCCGATGGGTATAACTCCAGCAATTACGAGCAGCGCTGCTTCAGAGACTGTTCGGTAGGAACAGGCGACCCGAAGAGCAGCGCGTCGCTGGACAGAAGCTAGTCCTTTAACCATAGCCCATGCTAGCCCATGCCATATCATAACGAATTTATAAAATGAAAGGTAATTTGAAAAAAGAATGGTCGATATCTATCTATAACAATATCTTAAATAAATCATCTAACAAAAGTAGATCTATTGTGTTAACTAAAAATGGGCCTCTCATGTCTGATGAAACATCAATAGCTAATGAATTTAATGATTTTTTTGTGTTGGTTGCTGTTAATTAAACACACATTATTAATCACTCTGTATGTAATTGTTGTCAAAATTTATGTCTTATAGCTGATTGTTTTAATATTAGTAGTTTTGTTTTTAACCAAATTTCATCTTTTGAATTACATAAAATTATTATGTCTTTAAATAATTCTAATTCATGTGGTGTTGATGGTTTATCTAACCATTTATTAAAAAATATATGTTCAAATGTTGTGGATATTTTAGCGTACATTTTCAATTTGAGTGTTATATCTGGAGTATTTCCAGAACAGCTCAAAAGGGCAATTAGTTTACCATTATTTAAGAAAGGCCATGTAAAAGATATTGTGAACTACAGACCAATTTCCATACTACCATCAATTTCGAAAATTTTTTAAAAAGTTATCAAAAATAAAATGTTGTGTTTCTTAAATCAATCTAATTTCTTTAGTTCAATGCAATTTGGTTTTATGAAGGGATTATCCACAGAAGATGCGCTTTTAGAATTTTGTACTAGGGTGCAAAAAGGGCTTGATAATAAGAAGTGTTGTGCAGGTCTCTTTGTGGATATTACTAAAGCTTTCGACATGGTAAACCACGAAATTCTCTTAAAAAAACTGTACTTAGCAAGCTTCAAAGGCTTTATATATTATTGGTTCCGATCGTATTTAAATTTAAAATTTAAAGCTAGTAAAAATTGGTGAATGCTTCAGAATAGTGGATTTATAGGAATGGGAGTTCCACAAGGGTCTGTATTAGGGCCGATCCTTTTTTTAATTTATATCAATTCACTTTTCAAACAGGAATTTTCCGGCAAAGTAACTGCGTTTGCTGATGATCTAGCTTACTCATATGCCACTGATAACCTAGTTAATTTAACTGTTAATATAAATAAAGATCTATCTACACTTAGACTTTGCTTTTCTGAACATTATCTAGTAATAAGCAAAAAAACAAAATTAATGTATTTTAATCTTACCCAGCAATTGACTTCCAAATCTGATGTATATTTTCATGCTTCTGAATGTGAACGATTTACTTTAAGAAATTGCAATTGCCTTTCTAATTTAAACTGTAAGTCTTTTGATGTCAATATTAACTGTAATGATAACTGTTTTAAAATTGATTTTGTTAATCACTTTAAATATCTTGGCATTACTATTAATGCTAACATGAACTGGTCTGAGCATACAAAATTGTTAAAACAATATTTTCTATCTACTTTACGGTAGTTTTATAAACTAAAAAATATCTCTAAAAACATTTTACTATGGAATCTTTCATTCTAAGCTGCAATATGGCATTAGTTCTTGGGGTGGTATTATAATAAGATCCATCTATTACTTATTCTGCAGAAGTGTGTAGTTAGAAAAATATGCAATAAAAGCCGTCTATACCCTTCAGTTGATTTATTTAGAGAATTAAAAATTCTACCTGTGCGCCAGTTGTTTTATTTTAAAGTTTCAAAAATATTTTTTATTAAGTGCGGATATCTGAATAGTAGAATTTCAAATGATTATAATTTACGTATTAATAATAGCCAGTTTGTTTACATTCCATCGTTCCGCCCTACTAATTACCGTAATTGTTACGACATCGTATCAGTCCGACTTTTCAATAAATTTCCAGAATCATTAAGGTATACGAGAAACCAAAACAAATTTTTGAGGTTATTATAATCTTGGCTTCTGAATTTTGGGCATAAAGAAATTGAAATTTTGCTAGAGAATCCTGTTTAGTTTATAGTTTATTTTTTGCATTGCATTTGCTACTTGTATTTTTTACATTGTATAATTCTAATTAATAATATTATACTAATTAATTTAATATTGTTCACCCTACATAACTTTTTAAAATTTTTAGTTTATAATATTATTGTTATTACAATTAATACAAATATGAATTGAAGTGACATTTAACACTATTTATTGTACTACAGTAAAATAAAAAATGTCACTGTAACTGTTTCCTTTTTATATTAGAATAATTATTAATATTACTTTGTAATCTTGGTAAAATTAAATAAATTTTCTGTACTTAATTGAATTATGTTTTATATATTATATTTGAATTGTAGCTATTTATAAAAGGAAATAAAGAAAACATCTAAATCTAAAAAAATCTTTGAGCTTGGCCCCCGGCCATAGACTTCCCACCTTACCTATTCTGTAGTTCTTCTTTTAATGAATCCTAACATTTTATTTGCCTTGGAAATCATATGCTCATAGTGAAGATGGAAGTTAAGCTTATCATTCAAAAGAATCCCTAGATCGGTCATGCTGTGTACTCTTTCTAGAGTTAAATTATCAATAGAATAATCGAGTAAAATAGTAGATCTTTTCCGTGTAAAGCTTATAGCCTTGCATTTCTGAATGTTCAGCTCTAACTTGTTGGAAAAGCACCATTCTTGTAAAGAATGAAGCTTTGATTGAGTAATGCAACATCAGAAATATTGTTGATAACGTGGTAAATTTTAAGATCGTCGGCAAATGCAATATGTGATACACCCACTAGTTTGGACGAAAGGTCTGAAAATAATATATTAAATAGGAGTGGACATAAATAGCTACCTTGTGGCACTCCTAAAGTAACATTGACTGTGTTTAATAAAATATTTAACTTGGAATTTAATATTTTGAGTTTTATTTGTTAGGTAAGAGTACAACTATGTAAGAAATGTACCCGAAATACCTAATGCAACAAGTTTGTTAAGCAAAATACTATGATCAACATGATCAAATGCTTTACTAAAATCCGTATAAATAGCATCAACTTGGTGCCCATTTTCTATTTCATTAAGGATTTCGGATGTATAAACCAAAAGATTTGTTGAGGTAGAACGACCTTTTCTGAAACAATGCTGCTGTTCATTTAATTTTGTGTTTATGATGGGTGTAATTTTGTTTACCACCATTTTTTCGAACAACTTAGGAATAGTCGATAAAATAGTTATATCACGGTAGTTCTCGACGTTTGCTTTGTCGCCCTTTTTGTGGGTGGGAATTAAATAAGACGATTCCCAAGCATATGGGAAAACACCTGAGGAAAGTAATTTATTAAAAATTAGATAAAGCGGATAAGTCTAATAACTGACACTATTGTATAAAATAGTCGGCGGGATTAAGTCAGGTCCTACACCTTTTTTAGTATCGATATTAACCATTGCTTGAAATATTTCATTTTCAGTAAGATATAAATCCGTAATAATTGGATTTGAGTTATTTGTTCTATTTGAAAGATCAAAATTTATGGAAGATTCATTCATTCATGACGATAAACTTTTTGAAAACAATCAGCAAAGAAATTACAGACTACATTAGGACAAGAAGAGGAAGTGTTGTCTTTCGACATTGAGTTTGCGTAGCCGTAACTTTTACGCTTAATATTTATAAAGTCAAAACATTTTTTTAGATCTGAAATTACTTTGTTGCCGATATCGGGGACATAATTATCGTATGCTAAGTTAGAATTTTGTTTGAATTCAAATGCAAGATCCTTGTGTATATTCAACAAATTGATATTAGGCTCCTTTGATAATTTGAATTTTTTGTACAATTTGTTACGTTGGTTACGCAATGTCCTAAATTCACTATCGAGCTAAGGTTCAGTTGTCTTGTTTTTTTTACGAATTTTTGGCACAAAGGAGTTTATTATGTCAAAAATTTTCATACAGAAAATAGAGATTAATGAATCAACGTCCTGTTGTGCTAACAGCTCGTCGCAATTGATGACTGATAAAGCATTGTTGATGTTATCATAATCAGCGTTAAAAAAATCATATACAATATTATTATTGTACGATTTAGTGTAAAGTGTTGCAGACGTGTCTATTTCGAAGATGACTGCGTTATGATAAGAGGTGTTAGTGAACAGGTTTACTGCATCATCAGCGAGCTTTACCACTACACTATCATATGCATATGAAAATGCAAGATCTAACCACTTGTTATTTTTATTGGGAAATCTGATAATTTGTTGTAAATCATTACCATTGAATGTACTAATAAGTTCGAAATCTATTTCGTCCTGAAAGTTATTTGGTAGTAACAAATTATCAGAGTCGTCGACAATAAAAGAAAGAGAAGGACGATTAAAATCTCCAAAAATAAAAATATAATCATTCTCATTCATTGTCAGAATTCGGAGGGAGGTAAACTATTCCAAGGTATAAAAAGTATTTACCTAAGTTTACTTTAATAAATTGGTGGTCGAAAGAATTACAAGTCCTAGTGGTTAAATCTATGCTAAATAAGTAATTTTGAGTGCAAGTAGAACATCACCTCTTCGCAAACAATTTGTAGTCAGGTAGTCTCTATCATTTCTATGTATAATCCAAGTACTGTCTAATATTTCTTCGTTTAAAAATGAAGATAATAAAAATGATTGCCATGTTTCAGTAATAGCTAACACACTGAAATGTGACTTAGCATCTATAAATAATTTTTTTTAGCTTACCTCTCATACCACTGCAATTGTGATAATAAACTTTAATATTATTAGAAGAATTAACGCTATTATTATAATTTATATTGTTATTATTATTTGTATTAAAGTTAGACAATGCTATTAAATTTGAATTTGTATAAGAAATGGTATTGAGATTTAAAGCTGAAGCTACTTGGAGCTGGGCTGAAAAAACTTATTGCAGTTCTCACGAGATTGGTACAGGTGATTGTAGTAGTTACCATTGCAGTAACTGCGGAAAGCTCTAATTTCTTCAATCTGTTTCTGGGTAAAACAATATGATACTTGAAATAAAGACTATAGAACTCTTTATAGTTTGATGGTAAACCTTCATTATGCATCAGCACAAGTAAGCTAGTTCTTGTTTTACCCTCAATGACACTATTGTAAGAATCATCATGTAAATATGCAAGGAATAATCTTACATAGTTTAGAATTTTCTCATCTCTAAATCTAGAAAGTGCATAAGTGCAGTCCTCGGTTAGAGATTGTTGTGTCATTCTAACAATTGGCGGTAATGCCGGGTTTAATGCGATATGTTTTTTTATTCTGTTATTATTACTATTATTATCATTGTTGTTGTTGTTTCTCAGGGGGCATATAGCTGCCCTTATACCTAGGCCCTGCGACCCGTTGTGCTCCCCGGCTCAACGATCCGCTCGCTTTCTACAGAGTCTCGTCGAGCCAAAATATTAGTATTATTATTATTACTATTATTATTATCTAATTACTATTAGGTAAGGTAAGATAGTAATTACATTATTATATATTACTATTATTATTATCAGTTTAATTCCAACCGTTAATCAGTACAGACGCGTTTGTCTTCGTTACTTAATTCAAGCAATTAATTTAATTAATTTAAACTCATAATTAATCAATTCGCTTTTTTCTTTCTTTCTTGTTCACAATTTAAACAATAAAAAAAATTTTTTTTTTTTGGTTATCAGAACTAGTTTTAAATTACGGTAAAATAATTAGAATAATCGAGTTGTAAATATTACTCATCATTACTTTTATTTTTCGATTTAATAAAAAAACATAAATAAAAATAATAATAACAAAAACTGCATTAAACATGAATTTTAAATGTGACATGGTTAACTGCACAGCGATGGATAACTCTTCGAAGAGACTAATATGTAAAGGATTTTGCAACAGGAAACTCCATGGAGCATGTATCGGAGCATCTAGAATACAATTCCATCAATAGCTCAATGATTTTTTCGTGTGTACCGACTGCCAAAATACTCACGTTCTTCTTAGGACCATGTATAACAATATCGACAACCGAATAACTGCTCTAAGTAAAGAAAAGATGGCCTGGCACTTAAATTACATGGAGTGATTCAACTCAATAATGAAAATTTATTGGAGACGTCCAGGAACATAGGCAACCTCTCGAATAAAATATGTATAAGTAAAAACATAACTAGTCCATCAGAGTGTTTTAGCAGTCCCTCGACTATCAAAACTTTAAATCATAAATTGGATGAATTAACTAACAAATTTTTAAACACAATGTCGGACATAAATAATTCATTGGAGGTTATACAAAAAAATCAAAATAACTTAACAAGTAAAGTGCAAGATCTTTACAAAGTTTATAATGATATGCCAGCTAATTTTGCGGAGTTTTATGTACCTAGTTTGGTTATGCCTTTCCAGGACACCCTGGTTTCTGTGTCAACCGAACTTCATAATGGAATTAACAAAATTGATAACATGTACAGTAAATGGGCAGATATGTTTGTTTCCATAGAAAATAAAATTAGTCAGACCTCAGCTTTAACCCCACCCGACACGCCCATTCATTGCCCATCTATACATGATGAACTAAAAGCTGTCGATTTAAAACAAAATGAAAAAACGTCCACTTCTGAAATTAGCAACCGCAAATATACAAAAAATAGCAAGTTAAACGGTGGAACTACAGATAGTGAAAGTGCGGTTTACATGTTAAAGGGAGTACCATTTGGAAGTACACAGCAGCGTATAAAGAAAATCTTTTATGACAACTTTAGAATTCCCGTCATAAGTGCAGAAAAAATAGTTCCGAAACAACTAGTAAAAAGGAAAAAATAGAAATACGAGTGTTTCAAAATATCTATTTCACTTAAGTACGATTGGCTTTTCTTTGCGCACAATAACGATACTTTCTTCATTGGTAATAACATCACTCTAAGTCGCTGGAAAAACACGTATGTTAAGTTAAACAAAAATAAAAATAATAGTTTAATTTACAACTCTAAGAACTCTAGTAAACCTAAGTTAAAAAATAAATGCAAAAAGATAAGTAATGCGAAAAAATTTCCTAATCCTTACAATTATAAGTTTAACAAGGATTCTTCCACTTCAACACAAACCTATCCAACCTTTACACAAGCCTCTCTCAAACCTGTACTTTCAAAGAAAAACAAATCTGTAGACACTACACAATTAAGTAATTATCTAAACAATAGTTAAACACACACACAAACAAATTTATTGAACGGTATACATGACGCTAGCTTAATTATAGCTAAAAAAAACACTTCTACTTCATTGGAAGTTGATAATGACACTAGCTTAGTAATAGCCAAAAATCATTCTTCTACTTCACCAGAAGTAGATAATCCCAAACCATCTTCCAGCAAAAATGATGATAACTTTATTTATTCGCATACAATAATACCGGGTGCTTGCAATAATATAATTGATAACCTTAATAATATTAAGTATAATAATACTAATAATAGTAATAGTAACAGTAATAGTAATAATAATAATAATAATAATAATAATAATAATAATAATAATAATAATAATATTAACAATAATAATAATAATAATATTAATAATAATAATAATAATAATAATATTTATAATAATAATACTAATAATAATAATAATAATAATAATAATAATAATAATAATAATAATAATAATAATAATAATAATAATAATAATATTAATAATAATAATAATAATAATAATAATAATATTAATAATAATAATAATAATAATAATAATAATAATAATAATAACAATAATAATAATAATATTAATAATAATAATAATAATAATAATAATAATAATAATATTAATAATAATAATAATAATAATAATGATATTAATAATAATAATAACCATATTATTGATAATATTGACAGGACTGGTAATAATAATATCAATAGTAACAGCGATAGTAATACCAGTAGTATTAATGCTAGTAACATTAGTAATAATAACTTATCGCCTAATTTTACCAACCCTCTCATTCCTCCGAAAATTCACCTAACGCAGAATTCAATAGTTAATGGTGATAATGTATATGCATTATCTCGTTTCAGAGAGTGTAGTTTGCTCTATAATATTAGATTATATTTTGCTTATCTCTTCGATCAAGATAACCACGTTTGCATTGAAGGCAAAACGAAAACATTTTTAAAAGTACTCATTCAACAAGAGGGCCTCCTCTCTGACTATAAGGAACTAAGTAAATTATTTTATAAATATTATGAAATTGAAGGAATGTCTGCTAATGAAGCTAAAGAAGACCTAAGTGCCTTTCGTAGTCACTTGTCCAGCAAAAGACGTGAGTATATCCAAAAGCTTAGAGATATTGATCAAAAGTTTTTTCGTGCCTAATAAGCCAAATAACTTATCAAAGTAAAAATAAGTCTCAACTTTATAATAACACTATTAGGATGTTCTATCACAATTGCAGTGGTTTAAGAAGTAAAATAAAAAACCTTTTAATCGACGCCAAATCATGCAATTTTAATATACTAGTGATTACAGAAACCTGGTTGAGCGACTCTTTTAAAAATGAAGAAATTCTCGAAAACAATTGGTCAATTTATAGAAATGATCGTAACTACCTTTCCACAGGTCTCTCTAGAGGTGGTGGTGTTCTGTCTATAACGGCTTTTCATGTGAATTAATATGTTCCAACAACTCCTTATCTTTTGAATACATTTTTGTTAAAATTCTTACTGGTAGTAAAAGTATTTCTCTAGGAGTATAATATTTTCCTCCAAATTCTGATGAATCCTTTTATTACGAATTCTTGGATATATGTAAGTCTGTAATTGCTTTAATGGCAGAGGATGATAATATTTTTGTCTTGGGCGATTTTAACCGTCCATCTTTATCTTTTGTGATCGATGAACTGGATAATAAACTACTACCAGTTAACTTTTTAGATGAAGTTGAGTTTAGTATTATAAGTACATTTTATGGAAATGATATACAACAAATAATACAACATCCTAATAGTAATGGTAGATGGTTAGACCTAGCTTTTTCAAATGCTTATGATGATTTTGTGGTTCATGCTGTCAATGATACAGATAATCTTTTTACCAACTCACTCCATCATAATGCAATATCAATAGAACTAACTCAAGCTAACCAACAATTTTCGAAGTCCTACAATAATGAAATTGTATATGACTTCCGTAACGCTAATTACGAAGGCATTAACAATGCCTTATCTAATATAAACTGGTACGAGCTGTTAATGCAGAGAGATTTAGATTTAGTAGTTCTGGATTTTCATACAATTTTATCATCTATAATTGATAATTACACGCCAAGGATACTAAAAAAAGATAAATTAATGGAACCTTGGCTAGATAGGGAACTCAGATCTTTACGTAATCGTAGAAATAAATTATATAAAATTATTAAATCATCAGTTGATCCAAGCTCCGAAACTATTAATGAATATAAAAAATTGGCTGATGAATTTAAAATAAAATGCATTGCATCGTACGATAATTACGTTCAAAATATTGGTAACTCCATTTTAAGTAACCCTAGAAAATTTTTTGAATTTGTTAATACAAAACATAAGTCGTCAGGTTACCCTAACTCTATGTCCTTAGATGGTAAAGTCTCATCCTGCCCTGATGAAATTTGCAATTTTTTTGCACACAAATTCCAAAACGTGTACCGTCAGTCGCAAACAGGGCATGGAAACGTGAATTTCCAGACCTTAAATAACACTATTCCTCTCATTCAAAATTTAAACTTATCATTTGAAGATGTTTATTCAGAAATTAGTAGTTTAGATATTAAAAAAGGATCTGGTCCTGATCTTCTTCCACCTAGTTTTTTACATAACTGTATTCATAATTTAACTGTCCCACTTAAATTAATTTTTAACAGATCCCTTATATCAGGTACTTTCCCACAATTTTGGAAAACCTCATACCTGATTCCGATTCACAAAAAAGGTGACAAAGCATTAATAGACAATTGTAGAGGTATAGCAATTCAGTCGACTATACCCAAATTATTTGAAAGACTTGTTACTGATAAAATTACACCTATAATAGATCCTTATCTTAATTAAGAACAACATGGTTTTAGAAAAGGTCGTTCAACCACCACCAACCTGATGGTTTTCACATCAGATATATTATCTTCTATCTTCGAAAAAGGTCTTCAGGTAGCGCAATATCTACAGATTTTAGTAAAGCATTTGATCGAATAAATCATGATATACTAAGAGATAAACTGGCAAAGCTAGGATTCAGTGGCTCCATATTAAAATGGATTAAGTCATATGTCACGGAAAGACTATAATTTGTTAGATTTCAAGGTACTATATCTAAGCCCATTTCTGTCTACTCTGGGGTACCAAGGCAGTCACTTAGGACCACTTTTATTCAATATATATATAAGTGATCTTTCGAATTTCTTATCAGGCGTTGCCCACCTTACTTATGCTGATGATCTTAAGTTGTATCATGTAATTAAGAATGATACCGATTGCTGTTTTCTTCAATCAAAATTGAAGTGCTTAGAAAAATGGTGCTGTGACAACATGCTAGATCTCAACATTAGTAAGTGCTATACTATGACCTTTTCACGGAAAAGATCCAAATTGATGCATAATTATTCCATACAAAACTGCAACCTAGAATGTGTGAATCATATTACAGATTTGGGAATGATTTTGGATAACAAACTGAATTATAATCTTCACTATGAATCAATGTTATCAAAAGCTAACAAAATGCTAGGTTTTATCAAAAGAAGAGCAAGAGAATTTAACAATATCTGGGTAACAATAACTTTATATTGCTCACTTGTACGCTCAGTTTTAGAATACGGTAGCATTATCTGGAATCCAGCCTTTCTTATTCATAGTACAAGAATTGAATCAATCCAGAAGCAGTTCCTCCTCTTTGCTTTAAGACATCTACATAATCCCAGAAACTTTCATAACCTTCCATCATACAATAAGAGGCTGCAGTTAGTCAATTTACTTAGTTTAAGTTCCCGTAGAATCTTACTATCTAACTGCTTTACATTTGATGTCTTATCCAATAAGATTAACGTCAATTTTATTAAAGATAAAATCAAAGTCAACAATAATGTCAGGCCCACAAGATATACCAAATTCTTAATTGAAACAACACATAAAACTGAATATGGCAAAAACGAACCCACAAACAGGTGTTGCATATTATTTAATCGATTCGCCAACATTTTCTGTGACACAATTTCAAAAAATGCTTACAAATCTAAATTACACAACATTCTTAAACAATCGTAAAACATTGACATAATTTATTTCTAAATGACATAATTTATTAACAATAATATTTCCTTTGTTTTTGTTTTTTTTACATAATTAACTAACTATAAACTCAAAGTAATAAAAATTTAGCATAAGTATTATGTGATAAAAAGAAGAAAACAAAAAAAAAAACCATATTAAAAGCATTGACTCATTTTACATACATAAAATAAAAATAACTTTTGCCTTTATTGTACCTATCATAATTAATTTAATTTTAACGAAGTACAAAAAATTTATTGTATCATCTTACATCTTTTTTTTTTAATAGTAAGACTAAGCTAAAGGCATAACTTAGCTTCTTTATATTGCTCTGAATGATTCATAATTCATACATTATAATTTTTAAATGTATCTAAAAAAAAAAAATGTAAAAAAAGAAAAAAAAGAAAGAAAACAAAAGAAAAAACTAAAAATAAATTGTAATTTTTTTTTGTAGTCTTAAGTCAGCAAAATAATGTACTTTTTTTTTTGCATTGTATTGTGTAATATTAATTTTAAGTTTAACTTTAAGAATTTTTGTAACGACCTTGCTTTGGTTCTAAATAAATAAAATAAATAAATATTATTTTTATTATTATTATTATTATTATTATTACTATTATTATTATTATTAGTATTATTATTATTATTACTACTATTATTATTATTATTTTACCCCGGTGGGCGGAAAAGGGCACAAACTAACAAACAAACAAACAGAATTTCTTTCTTATTTATTAGATATTTTCTGGGAGAAGGATATTAATTATAAAAATTTTTGTTCATTGTTGCATGCAGCATGACTATTGATGAGTTTGACGGGTTATTGTTTTAAAAGAGCTCTTAATTGGATGTTAACACTTAAAACCACAGATAGTTAATTTAGTACAAACTTTTTTTTGCTTCAAAAACACAAATCTCTTCCTCAGAATGCCATTTGAGTTATTTGGCTTTTCGTTTTATTTGATATTAGCGCCATTATGGACTTTTTCACTCTTTGGTGCTTTCTGTTATTTTTGCTTTGGAGGAATGTTTGAATTTTTTTTTAAATCAAAAATATATATGTATGTGTAATTAAAAATAAAGTGATATAAATAAAAATAAAAAGAACTGTGATTATATAAATAATATAATTTATAATAGAACCATGCCATTCTGATGGAGCTAAAATCATATATGTGGGCATCAAGAAGTATCCTAAGTATGGGGACTACTGATCGTCAAATTTACAACTACGAGTTTCATATATCGATTCGAATCTTATGTCTAGAAATACATTTTCTTGGCATCTTTCGAATTTACATTTGAATAACAATATTTTACCACCAGATAGGTCATTAAAATATTATAATAAGCTTTATAAAATAAGACCAATGTTAAACATTTTGAAAAAAACATTTCTTGAAAGTTTTAATCCTGGTGAAAATCAAGCTATTGATGAATCCATCCATTTAAAACAATACATACCTAATAAACCAACAAAAAGAGGCTATAAAGTTTGGGCGCGAGCAGATGAATTGGGTTATATTTTGTCAATTTCAAATGACAAAAATTATCATCGACCAAATCATTCTACTTCAAGAAGATGTTCCCACCGTAGCACAAAACCGAATCCCGAAATAATTGAATTTGAAGATTGAAGAATATCATGCTATGTAATCCCAATGGTATGAAAAATCGACTACTACAAAAAATTAAATATCTACTTAAATACAAGAATTATATTTTTGGAATATGTTTTTTTTTTCGTATTTGATAAAAACTTTTTGAAAAATGATCAAATTTCTTGTTTTTTTTTATAACCGTAAACAAAGAGTTAAATTTTAAAGGAAAATAAAAACAATATTGTAACAGCCTTCTTCCTCTGTTGGCACCCGTAATGAAATATTGAAGTTATAAGTATGTGTAATGTGTATACGTTATCAATGTTTGGATGTTTTTGTAACCTACATTAATTTTTAGAAGGCGTGGACACTGAAAGAGGAAAGCTAAATAGTAGTCCTTTTTTTCAAAACAAATACAAGTGGTCTTATGGAAAAAAATAGTAGTCCTCCTGGAAAAAATCTGGAAATAACACAAAAACTATACAGATTTTTGTTAATTTCGTCCTAATGGAGCATTTAAGTTTCATCTTTTTTACTTTTTTTAGTAAAAAGAAATTTTTAAAAATTGTAAATTTTCATTCATAAATATGCATTTTAAAAAATGTCTTCCAACTACTTTTCAACAAAAAAAAGCTTCTTAAAAAATTTTTAAAAGAGCATTGATTTGGTACATTACTGAGCAAAAAAATGTTGAAAACTAATTTTTCTTGCAATATCGATTTGCTCTAATAAATATTGTAAATTTTTTAGAATGCATACAAAATTAAGTGCAAAAAATAAACTATTTAATTATTTTTAAAATAAGTTAATTTATGTTAACTTATTTAAAATTTTTATTACTATAATAAAATAAATTAATATTATAAGTTATTCGCCTTTTCCTTTGAGGTAGGGGATATGGCGATTATTTTTAAAGTGGTATCGCCTGAAGACTAGGCCTTAAACTAAAATAAAAAAAAAAAATATATTAATACATACAAATAATATATAAATAATTTTTTAACTAAATAATATGATATATTTAAAATAAAATTTAATAAAATAAAATAAAGTAATTAATTTATAACAAAACAATATTAAAAAAAGTAAAAAACAAAAAAAATATCACAAAAATCAATATTTTCCGACCGGATAGTAATAATAGATCTTGAGTGGGCAAAAATGAAAAATGATATGACGATTGTATCCCAACTATATATAGGTACTATATATACAACTATATATAGATTCATATCAAAAAGGTTAATTTAGTCAATAATACTATTTAATTTTTTGCGTTTTTCAATATCGTTCAATATTTTGAAATTGTTTTATTTCTGTATTACCTGTCAAATAGGTAACTTAGATCGTTATTAATTATTATTATAAATTTAAAATCACATTTAAAGTAATTATTTTCTATTAAAATATATAAAATAATATTATTTTGGCCTTTATATAATTTCCAGTATTTTAAATTCATTTTTTTACTAACATTTAAAACTAAATTAGAGAAATTTAAAATTATATTATCATCGCGTAAGTTTTTATCATTCGTTACTATTTAATTTACCAAGTAATTGGTGAATATACTTGGAACTGCATCTGGTATTAAACGCGGCCTTTTATCATTATTTAATTTAAAACACAATTCTGAAAAATGCAATTTACATATGGACCTATAAGCTGTTGGTTGCCAGTCTGATCTTTGTACAAAGCTCTTTTAAGCTTCTCAAAGGCTCTTTATCCGGAAATTTAAAAGTAACTACAGATATCGTGCTATTATTATAATTGGATTTACACCCAACAACCGAATATTTTCCACCCACTTTATTTAAGGAAATTATTAAAAAAGGCAATATTAGACACTAAATAATTTAATTAATTTTTTTAAATAGGTATTCATATAATAAAATCTTTTAAAAATAATAATTCAATTCAAAAATTTAACTCCACAAAAATATGACTATATAAAATAAAAAATTACTAAAATTTAGAGTTATTTAAAACAAAATATTACCTAATTGTTTTCTAATACTTTTCAAATAGAATTGCAATGTAAAATTTTATTCATATTTACAATAATTTTTTTTTATAGACTGTATAGAAAAAAACGAAAATTGCTTAACCAGAATTTGGTACTTTTTTTTTTCTTTTCTTTAAAATATTGCTAAAAAATATGATTTGAGTTAATTTTTTTATTGACATAAAGATAAAACTTCAAACTTTATTTTTATATAAATTTTATAATTTTTTAATATATTTAAAAATATAAAAACTTAGTTTGAACTAAAATATATTTTCCAAATTTGCAGTACAATTTATTAGAAAGCTTTTAAATTATTAGGTTATGTTCACTAATTTATTATAATTGTGTACTATCATAATTTTTTGAGAGTATTAAATGGCGACAATATGAAATGCTAGAGAAAACTAAAAATTTTATTTTGTTGAAAATATGTTGAAAATTTCGAGTTGAAAGCTGAAGTTTTGGTATGTTAAAGAAAAATTTCCAAATTTTATTTTAATATACAATTTGGCATGTTTGGGTAAATATTTCATATCGAAAACTCGAAAAGGAAATTGTTAAAAATCGTCATTTTTCTTAAACAAACACAAAAACAGAAAAGAACAAAAAAAATCTTTATGAAATGTCATTTTTGGAAACTTTTTCTCACAATACATTTACAATTTGCACAAACACATTTAAGTATTTCAATGTCCAGGTCTTCTAAAAATTAATGTAGGTTATGTGTACTCTCATAATTTTTTGAGAATATTAAATTGCGACGATATGAAATACTAGAAAAAAACTGAAAATTTTATTTTGTTGAAAATTTTAATATAAATACAATTTAACATGTTCGGGTAAATATTTCATATCGAAAACTCGAAAGAAAATTGTTAAAAATGGAGATTTTTCTTAAACAAAAACAGAAAAGAACAAAAAAATATTTATGAAATGTCATTTTTCGAAGCTTTTTCTTACAATACATTTACAATTTGCCGAAACACATTTAAGTATTTCGATGTCCAGGCCTTCTAAAAATTAATGTAGGTCATGATGTATTACGTGTTTTCAGAGGAGTGCGTTTCGTTTCTGAACACTATGGCAGATAAAAGTCGTTTCGAAATGCCGGAGTAAAATTAACTCTGCTGTGAGTGTGGTAGCTAATCCGTCTATGTTCACACGGTAGTGAAAATTGGATTGCTTGCACCATTTTTTGTAGAAGAGGGGTAAGTTCAGGCGCAGGAGAAGAAATTTTAAAAAATTTAGGTTGAATGGTTGATTGTGTCGTTTTGTTTCCGTTTTATTCCATGTTTTCAGTTTCTTCATTTCTTTTATGTCAAATTTTTTTCATTATTTTAAAAATATCAAAACGGAAAACACAAGCGGAAAAGATTTTTTAATTTTCATTTTTGAAATAAGTTTTAAAAAGTAATTAACAACATTAGTAACAAACAATTTCAAATATATTTTTAATACAGTATTATTAATCAAAATAAATGAATATTGCAAATTGGACAAAAGAACAAACATTAAAATTAATAAATCTGTATAGTGAACAGCCAGTTTTATATAATATTTGTGACAGTTCATATTAAAATAAAATAAAAAAAAATGATTGCTATAAATTAATTTCTGAAAAATTGTTAAAAATTAAACCAGACACTTCAAAAACCCAATATAATAAAGAAAAAAAATTTAGTGTTAAGATCGAAGAAAAGTGGAGCTGGGAGTGACGAAATATATACTCCAAAAAACTGGTTTTTTGATGAGTTGAAGTTTTGGTATGATTATTCAGATGAAGTGGAAGGATATTCAAATATACAGCAGAATTTTTTTTCGGTTAAATTATAAATTTAAATATATTTTAAATATTTAAATTATACTTTATAGAATTTCGATGACAACTCCGATAATTCATTTCTAAATGTCTCGCAGAGTTCAAATAGTCGTTCGCAACAATTTAAGTTACATTAGAATTAATTTATATAAGTAATATTAATATTGTGTTATAAATTTTTTTACAGCCATACAATAAAAATAAAAGCACGCAAGAATTACGCCTAAAAGCTGAAGAGTCATTAAAACAGGCCAAAAATATTTTAGAATCTAGCGCTAATGATGATAGTCCAGTACGGTATCTGGTAAATATGGTTGCTTCTGATCTAAAAGGAGTTTGCGAAGATATAGTTTTAGACGCTAAATGGAAAATTTTAGACATATTGGAAGAAGCTGTGCAAAAACAAGCTCGTTTAAATAAAGCTGAGACAGCCAATGTCTTCCCCATCTCCACCACTTTCTTCATCTTCACCTGTTCTTGGTTATGGAAATGCAGTTGAAATAACAAAAAATATTATCTCATCGCCATCACTAGAATTATCGTCGCAAAACCTTTGCAAAATATAGAAAAAAAAGTTAATATTATTAATATTGGCTTCAAATAAATTTTCATTTGCAAAACGCGGAATCTGTTTGAAAGTATGCCAAATGAATGCTCTACCATTTGCCTAGCATGACTTAAACAAAAATTAAAAATCTTCTTTCCCTTTTCGGCGCTATTGTATGAAAAGGGTTTCATTATATGTTTTTCCAAAGGGATTACATCATCTGCTATTATGGTATAAGGAAAAAGTCTATTATTTCCAATAACTTCCTCAGATGGCAAGTATTGATCAGCTTGATCTAGTATCTTACTTAAATCTCTTCGATTTAGAACACCACCATCATTAATACATCTATTACATCCAATATCCACAAATTTGTTTTGAGCATTTGCTAAAGCCAATAGTACAATGCTATCAAACCCCTAATAATTTTGGTATAATGCACCATATTGCTTAGAAGCTCTGAAACCAACGTGCTCCCTATTTATAGCACCAATGCATAATGGAAACTATCAACAATTTTAAAATTCAATTGTAATTTCTTTCCATTCTTGTAAAGGCTTTGGGAACTAAAATTCAAATAAAAATGATAATTCATTAATTTAAAAGCATAAATATATTATATAACATTATCTATACTTTATAAGTTCATGTAAAATATGTCTAAAATTAGTAATGCGTATTTCAAAACTAATGTGTTCAGTTTTAAAATACCCACTACTAATTTTGCCATTGTTGATAAACTGTTTATTTTGTTCTGTCTAATTATTATAAATTTTCATCTCTATATATAAAGTAAATGCTAAAATTAGCATTAATTACACCTTGAATATCGTTCCAAATTTAGTACAATTATTTTCCGTATTATAAACTTGAAATATTTTTATACTGAAGTAGTGTACCTAAGCGGATTCTAGACCAGGAAATGACGTAATAGATGTTAAAGATAAGGATTGATGTTAACGATAAGCAAATGATAAGAGATAAGATAAGGAGTATGACTCATCTATGATAAGAGATAAGATAAGGAGTATGACTAATCTATGATAAGAGATAAGATAAGGAGTATGACTCATCTATGATAAGAGATAAGATAAGGAGAGGAAATGACGTAACAGATGTTAAAGATAAGGATTGATGTTAACGATAAGGAAATGATAAGAAATAAGATAAGGAGTATGACTGGATTCTAGACCAGGAAATGACGTAACAGATGTTAAAGATAAGGATTGATGTTAACAATAAGGAAATGATAAGAGATAAGATAAGGACCATGACTCATCTATGACTCATCTATGACTCATCGAATAAATTTTAGATTAAGTTAGTTATTTTGGAATTAAAATACCAGGCGCGCAGATTTGAAATATTTTTTAAAGAATTAAATTAAAACTTTTTTATAAATTTTTTTCTCACTTTGAATATTATGTTTTTGGTGATAAGAACTTTTTGTGATTTTTTATGAAATATTGTATTTTAAAATTTTTTTTAAAAATATACTTCTGGGAATCTCCTATATAATTACAGTTTTCAAATTTGATAAAAAATGGTATTTGGAAAACATCCATAGTTACCCCAAATTAATATTAGAACAATTTGAACATTAAGAAAGTGGCGGTTTTGACTGAAAACAATCTAAAATTGATAAGTTAAAAATAATAGAGAATACTATTTTGAAATCATCTAGCTAAACAAGTTGAATGTAAGAATATTAGGGATGTTGCGGTTTTGATTGAAAAGCTTTAAAATAATAGAAAATGCTTTTTTAGAAAACACCTACGCAAATATGGAATTTTGTATAAAAGAAATGAAAAATTTAATTATTTCATCATTCAAACAATGGATACCATAGAAATCATAGGTGACATCGTTATTGTACCACCAAGCACAGAAAATAATGATGGATATAGGAACGCTGGATATAGCTACGCTGGATCAACAAGTAATAACCAAATCGCATCAACTTCACATCAAATAGCATCAAATTCACATCAAATCGCAGCATCTACAAGCAGAAAAAGAAAAGCAGATGAGGTGACAGATATTCTCAACCAATTTAATGAAGAGGTAGAGAAAAAATCAGCGTTTAAAAAAACTTTATCAGCGAGAGACAGCATTCGTGGTAAATACTACCACATATTAAAATTAAAAAAATTACATACTCAGTATGGTCCAAGAATCATGCTAGATTTGAGAGTACGGTTTTCTTTTTGCCTGCATATATGGTCAGCATTTTAGCGGAACAACAAATACAAGTATTGAATGATGCACCCAACTTGTATATGTTGTCACCAACACCATTTAAATACAAGCTGGTGACTGAGAAAATATATTCGCAGAACCTATTAGCAATTAATCAATAAAAAAATTATTGTAACTAAAAAAATTAAAAAATAAATATTATATTTATATTAAAAACAAAAAAAACAAAAAATCTTTTTATTTATTTTATTTATTTGCTGTGAAATAAGTAAAAATTAAAGCTTTTAGTAAAAATTTAAAAAAAAAAAAACTTTTATTTATTTTATTAATTTCACAGCTTTTTGAACTTTTGAACCTTATTATTCCCTTGTATGGAAATGAAATTTAATTAGAGAAGCTAGTTTAATTTAGAAATAACTCGGTCGAGTTGAATAAAAAAATAAATTATTTTTATATATAAAAAATAATAATAAAAAATAAAAAAAAAAGTCTGAAATCGCTAAAAAAATTTAAAAAAAACATAATTTTTTATTTAAAAAAAGTAATAAAAGTGAAAGTAAAAAAGAAGTTAAGTCTTATATGATTTCGCTATTGAAAGACTTAAATGTGTTAGAACAATTAGTTAAAGAAAATATAAATTCTAACAGTGGAGTAAAATCTTCTTTATTAACTTCTATAGGACATTTAGAATCCTTTAAATATAAAATAAAAACAAAATTATTAAATAAAGACACTGAATTGAAATGGAGAATATTAAATTCTGCATTTAAAAAAAGAATTAAAAGTGGTGCTATAACTAACATAACTGAGATAGACCCCAAATTTTTTTTAGAAAAGTGTAAAAAAACTGTAGAAGAAAAAATTAGACATATATTGCTAGAATATAATGCAATTAAAATTAACTTTGTCTTTTCTGGTGAATTTGTGAAAACAAACAATGAAGAAAATGAACATGATCTAAAATATTTAAATAGAGAAAATGTTATAGTGTTAAAAATGAATAATGGTAATGATGAATGGTATGATAAACTGAAAAACCAAATTTTAATTAAATTTGATGATTTTCAAGAAAAAGGTAGTGGATGGGCATTATCTTCTATAATCAATTTAATTATCAATGTAAATGTATTTTCTTCATTTGCACCATCATCTTACATTGATTTGCCACCTTCGATAAAAAATAAAAAAGAGTGTATAAATATTAAAAATAGTGATGATGCATGCTTTGCGTGGTGTATAATGGCTGCGTTAAATCCAAATACAGCTCATTCTGATCGTCCATCAAGTTATCAAAATTATAGTGAAGTATTGAATTTTAATGGTATTACTTTTTCAGTGTTACTAAATGACATTCTCAAATTTGAAAAGTTAAATTCAATTTCAATAAACGTTTTTGGACTGGAATTAATTAAAGCAAGTAATTTCAAAGTTATTCCGTTTTACCTAACTAAACTTAAAAAAGAAAAGCATGTCAATCTATTATTACTGCAAAATATTTATGAAAAAAAATTGAAATTAAACACATATTACGAAGATGAAACACATTCACATGAAAAAATCAAATATCATTATATTTTAATAAAAAATATGTCAAGGTTACTTTCAAATGATCTATCTAAGAACAAAAGGCAAAAATATTTTTGTGATAGATGCTTGAATTATTTTTCAACAAATGAAAAATTATTATGTCATACAAAATATTGTGAAAAGGTTAACAACTGTGCTATCGTTTTACCAGAAAAAAATAAAAATAATCTCAAATTTAAGAACTTCAAAAATAAATTAATGGTGCCATGTGTAGTTTATGCAGATATTGAATGTATATTGAAAAAGATCAATTCAGATAATATTTATCAAGAACATATTCCATATTCTATGGGCTACTATGTAAAATCAAATTATATTGAAACTACAAAATATAATTTTCATAGAGGAGAAAATTGTATTGAATAGTTTTTAAATGAGTTAAAAATGATTGCAATCTTTTTGGAGACAGATTTAAAATCACCACTAAGTATAAAATCGTTAACAACGCGCAACAAGCTGAATTTGAAAGCACTGAGGTTTGCTTTATATATAACGAATCATTTTTAACAAACGAAGTTAAATGTAAAGATCATGATCGTTTAAGTGGGGAACATCGAGGTGCAACACACAGCAAATGTAATATAGCCTACCAAAATGCGTTGTATGTTTCTGTAATTTTTCAAATTTAACTGGATATGATTCACATTTTATTATTAAACAACTAAATTCAGTAATCTTGAGTAAGATAGATTTACTTCCATTGAATAAGAAAAAATACATTAGCTTTACAAAATATATAGAAAATAGTAATATTAAATTTAGGTTTATAGATTCATATAAATATTAGTTGAAAATATTAGCTAAAGGAGTTCCCCAATTTAAAATCTCAATTTGATAATTTAACGGATTATCAATATAGTTTACTTAAGGGAATATACCCTTATGATTATATTGATAGTCCGGAAAATTTTTTAGAATCAGTATTACCAGAAAAAATCTTATTTTATAATGAATTAAATAAATCAAATATAACTGAGGAAGACTACAATCATGCAAAAGTAATATGGAGTGAGTTTAAAATTAAAAATTTAGGAGAATACTCTGATTTGTATTTAAAAACTGATGTTTTATTATTAACGGATATATTTATAAAAGACATATTTATAAAAGTTCAGAAATCATTGTATGAAAACATATGATTTAGATCCGGCACATTATTTTACTTTACCAGGCTATTTTTGGGATGCCATGCTAAAATATACGAAAATTAATTTTGAGCTATTAACTGATGTTGATATGGTACTATTTATTGAGAATGGGGTAAGAGGAGGTCTAACTCAAGTTACGAAACGCTATTCCGAATCAAATAACATATATATACCAAATTTTGATTCTACTAAACCAACAAACTATATAATATACTTCGACATTAACAACCAGTACGGTTGGTCTATGACTCAATATTTACCATTAAATAATTTTCAATGGGCAAATGATATTCAAAAATTCACTGAAAATTTCATAAGTAATATTTCTGATCAATCTCCTTTAGGATTTATATTTGAAGTAGATATAGACTATCCTAAAAAGCTTCATGATTTACATAAAGATTTACCTTTTTGTCCTGAGCATTTGTCAATAAGTTCCAATGATAAAAAATTATTAGCTACTTTGTTTGATAAAAGTAACTATACCATTCACTATAGAAATTTAAAAATATCTTTAAAACATGGATAAAAATAAAAAAAATTCATATAATATTACAATTTAATCAATCACCCTGAGTAAAGCCCTATATAGAATTAAATACTAAACTTCGTACACAAGCTACTGACAAATTTGAAAAAGAGCAATATAAGCTAATGAATAATGCAATTTTTGGTAAAACAATAGAAAATGTTAGAAAACGATGTGATGTAAAACTCAAAACTTATTGGCACGGACGGTATGGAACTAGTTCATTAATTGCATCACCATATTTTTAGCGAAAATTTAGTTGCAATAGAACTATATAAAACAGAAATAATTTTGGATAAACCCATCTACGTAGGCATAACAATATTAGATATTTCGAAAACGTTAATTTATGAATTTTATTATAATTATATGAAAGAGAATTTTCAACAGGATTGTAATCTTTTGTATACGGATACAGACAGTCTTATTTTAGAAATAACTAATAAAAATATATATGAAAGTATTCGAAAAGATTGTAATGAACGGTTTGACACTAGCGATTATTCTTTAGATAATAAGTGGGGAATTCCTTTAGTTCTCCATCACCATCTCATTCCTTTAGTTCTTCCATTGAAATCCATGATGATGATCAGTTAGCCAATTATTTGTATACTTTGTAGATGATGTTAGAATGTGATAACTATACGGAGGTTTTATTATGAAGTGTTGAATTTCATCATTTGATGATAAAACTGCAATTTCTTTTAATATGAATTTTTTGTTATTATTTTGAAATCCCTGTATGTCTATTATGTAATATTCCATTTTTGATTTTTAATTTATCGATATTGTTATCGATAGTGAACTGATTTTAATTTTTGTTTTAAATTATTTTATTAACTTCTCCACTCAATGGATAAAATTCGATTAATCGGTCATGCAATAACAGACAATAGGCTGAAGTATTTGCTGTTATATTAGCAATGGTTTTAAATTCTATTTTAACATCAACCGCACCTGTTTTTAAATTTTCATTTTGATAACGAGTATCTCTTACAAAAATTGTAGCCTTTGTTTTATATTCCTCCCATGTTAATAACGGTTCTGATATAGAATAATTATAATAATTATTTCGAAAGTTAATGTATGCCTCATAAGCAATTCCATATCGATCTCTATCAAAATTTAAATTTATATCTTCATATGGATAAGCTTCTGAATTTAAATAAACTTTTAAGTTTTCAACATTACAATGGTCGAATTTAGAAGGATCTTTATCTGTTTTATTTTATTTATCGGTTTGTAGAGTAAAAATAATAAAACGAGGTTTTTCCAGTTGTGAGGTTGTTTTAACATTCCAAACATGATGATTAGTACCTGTTAGTAATGATGGGTATTTATACAAATCCCAATTTCTAAAACCTAATATCATTTTTGCATTTTTATCAATATTCTTATATAAGTTAAGTTTAACTGAATCGGCTAAATTGATATGTTGCACCCGCCATTGTACTTGAAGTAACTGAATTTTTGGTTTTTCATTAAAGTCAGTACAAATTAAAGAACTATTATCAGATCTTGGACGTACTAAAATTAACTCATGTTTTGCATTTGGAATTATAATGGGTGTTCAATATTGAGCTATCATTTTAATAAAAAAATAATTTTTTTTGAAATATTAAATATATTTTTATTTTAATTTATTACAAATAGGTTCCGGTTAATAATGAAAAACTATGTCGGCCAAGTGGCCCCCTCTACTATTTCGGCAGGCTTCCAATCTTTTACCAAAATTCTGAATCACGTTTTTAAAAAAACTGTTCTCAATGGTTGAAATCTGCTCGATAATGTAGTTTTTAAGCTCTTGAATTGTTGTGGGATTATTGCTGTACACTTTCGATTTCACAAAATCCCACAAAAAAAAATCCAACGGTGTCAAATCGCACGATCTTGGTGGCCACATCACTCCTCCTCTACGAGAAATAATGCGATCTTCGAAGTTTTCCTTCAAAAGAATCATTGTTTCTCTTGCTGTGTGGCAAGTGGCACCGTCCTGTTGAAACCACATATTCCCTACGTCCAAATCATCAATTTCCCGCCAGAAAAAGCTTCGGATCATCTACCTGTAGCGATTTCCATTGACCGTAATCGCATTTCCATTTGCGTTTTCAAAAAAATATGGTCCGATGATTCCTCCTGACCACAAACCACACCAAACCGTAACTTTTTGTGGATGTACTGGTTGCTCTAAGATAACCCTTGGATTCTCTTCACCCCAAATGCGGCAATTCTGTTTATTGACGTAGCCATTGAGCTGGAAATGAGCTTCGTCAGTGAAGATTATTTTGTTAAAAAAATTCTCATTTTCTTGTTTTTCGATTGCCCAAGAACGAATTGCCGACGTAATGCATGGTCAGTTGGTTTTAACTCTTGCGTCAGCTGGATCTCATAAGCCTTTAAATGGAGATCACGATGCAATATGTTGAATAATGTGGATGGTTTGATGTTTAATTGCTGCGAACGATGACGAATGGAAGTTTTTGAATCTTCTTCAACACTTCTGCTCACAGCTGCTACATTCTCGGTTGAACGGCCACTACGTTGATAAATGTTGTCTCTGTTATCAAGAACAGATCCAGTTTCTAGAAATTTATCAACCATCAGCTTGATGGCACGATTTGTTGGAGCATTTTCTCTACCAAATTTTGTTCGAAATTTCCTAATTACATCTTGAAAACTTTTAGCATTTTCAAAAAATGTTGTAATAACAAAAACACGTTGATCCTTCGTGTAACGTTCCATATTAACTAACCGGAATGTATTTAGAATATACCTAAAGAAACCTCGTATAAAAATTCCAGGTAGAAAAAAAATGGCGGCAAAATCAAAATGAAACCTCAAATTAAAACACCCTTTTTATAATCTTCCGTAAATCCCAAGAGTCTTTTCAATGGAATACAATAGTTAAAAAATTGCGTTCCTAATTCAATTGTTTCTTTTAGAGACCAGCTTGCATTTTTTAAAGCTTGACTCTCATTTTCATTTAAGGAAACAAAATTTTTTGGACACGTTGTTATTCCAACATTTTGACAATGATCAATTTCTTTTCCATTTAATTCATAGCGTATTTCATCGAATAGAAATGTCATCGCATTATTAATTAAATTAGTTTTTAATGTACGACTTCCGTCATGCTTTGAAATAAAGCCTTCAATATAAAGTATGCTGGTTGATGGTAAAATATTTAAATTTTGATGCTGTATTTGTACTCGGATTATATCACTTTTATTAAATGAATTCACAAATGGTGAATATGTACGCCAATGTGCGCTTGTTATGCTTTCATCAATTATCGGGTTATTAAATAAATTATCCATTTTTCCCCTAAAACTTTTTTATTTTAAACCCAATAGATATCACAAATTGTTGATTTTCTGTTGTTAGAGTGACTCTGTTCAATTTATGATATCCTCTTTGTCTTAATGTTGAAGAACTATTAAACTGATGTATAGGATGCGTTGAATATTTATTATGTTTTTGAATGTTATTTTCATATATTATCATTTTTCCTGTTGATTCAAGTGCATGCGCACTGTTATAATTTCACCTCGAAAATTAATTAAACTACCGTTCTGATCGACTAGTTTTATGGTGATCGATCTTATTTGATTGACTGCAACTGGTAAATAAATAAGATTTCGAGGAACTTCAATTATTTTATAGCCAGGACTAACATCTATTGAAAACTCATGTAAAATATGAGCTCTCTCATCATTAATGTATGTTCCTTGAATAATATTGCATTCTATTCGTATTATATTAATTTTATTTATATTAACAGGAAGATCAGAAAAATGCCATATATTGGGTTTTAATTTTTTTTTATTAAAACCTAATAATTCACCAATCGTACCTTCACGTTCAAAATCAATCTCACTATCCGAAAAAATTTCACAATTTAATGTGTTATTGTTAGCTTTTATAAAAAGTTTACGCTTTTCTGCTTTAGTGTTACTTATTTCTAAATTTTTTTTAAGAAAATGTTCAATGTCTTCAATTTCATATGAGCCTGTAGGAAGAATAATGCTTTGATCTCCAATAAAAAATTTATTATTTGTTTCATCTATATTTGGTATAGAATTGTATTTCTGAAAATCTACTAATGCGCAAGTATATTCTCCCTTCAAATCTATTGGAGGAAAATATTATGTCCTTAGAATAGAATTTTTACCATTTAAGGTTAATGTTATAGACATGTTTACTTCTTAATGAATAAAACAATTATTGAAGTACATTATCTTTTTATATAATCATCTTCACAATTTATTATAGAACAATATAAACTAATACTAAGGCATATAAATAATAAAGAAATTTTAATTTCAATAACCTTAAATATTATGATAAAAACATATTATTCTTCGCAATGAAAAAAAAGATAACCTTGAACTTAAAAATTTAAATTTTATTAATGTAGGAAAAAAAAATGTATCAATCTTTTTTATTCATTTTATTTTTTTTTCGTTATTTTGTTTATAAAAAATAGACTTAGATAAGAAACTTAAACATAAGTGACCACAATTAAAAGTATTAAATTTCTGATATGTATAATAATTATATGAAAATATTAGCTAAAGGAGTTCCCCAATTTAAAATCTCAATTTGATAATTTAACGGATTATCAATATAGTTTACTTAAGGGAATATACCCTTATGATTATATTGATAGTCCGGAAAAATTTTTAGAATCAGTATTACCAGAAAAAATCTTATTTTATAATGAATTAAATAAATCAAATATAACTGAGGAAGACTACAATCATGCAAAAGTAATATGGAGTGAGTTTAAAATTAAAAATTTAGGAGAATACTCTGATTTGTATTTAAAAACTGATGTTTTATTATTAACGGATATATTTATAAAAGACATATTTATAAAAGTTCAGAAATCATTGTATGAAAACATATGATTTAGATCCGGCACATTATTTTACTTTACCAGGCTATTTTTGGGATGCCATGCTAAAATATACGAAAATTAATTTTGAGCTATTAACTGATGTTGATATGGTACTATTTATTGAGAATGGGGTAAGAGGAGGTCTAACTCAAGTTACGAAACGCTATTCCGAATCTAATAACATATATATACCAAATTTTGATTCTACTAAACCAACAAACTATATAATATACTTCGACATTAACAACCAGTACGGTTGGTCTATGACTCAATATTTACCATTAAATAATTTTCAATGGGCAAATGATATTCAAAAATTCACTGAAAATTTCATAAGTAATATTTCTGATCAATCTCCTTTAGGATTTATATTTGAAGTAGATATAGACTATCCTAAAAAGCTTAATGATTTACATAAAGATTTACCTTTTTGTCCTGAGCATTTGTCAATAAGTTCCAATGATAAAAAATTATTAGCTACTTTATTTGATAAAAGTAACTATACCATTCACTATAGAAATTTAAAAATATCTTTAAAACATGGATAAAAATAAAAAAAATTCATATAATATTACAATTTAATCAATCACCCTGAGTAAAGCCCTATATAGAATTAAATACTAAACTTCGTACACAAGCTACTGACAAATTTGAAAAAGAGCAATATAAGCTAATGAATAATGCAATTTTTGGTAAAACAATAGAAAATGTTAGAAAACGATGTGATGTAAAACTCAAAACTTATTGGCACGGACGGTATGGAACTAGTTCATTAATTGCATCACCATATTTTTAGCGAAAATTTAGTTGCAATAGAACTATATAAAACAGAAATAATTTTGGATAAACCCATCTACGTAGGCATAACAATATTAGATATTTCGAAAACGTTAATTTATGAATTTTATTATAATTATATGAAAGAGAATTTTCAACAGGATTGTAATCTTTTGTATACGGATACAGACAGTCTTATTTTAGAAATAACTAATAAAAATATATATGAAAGTATTCGAAAAGATTGTAATGAACGGTTTGACACTAACGATTATTCTTTAGATAATAAGTGGGGAATTCCTTTAGTTCTCCATCACCATCTCATTCCTTTAGTTCTTCCATTGAAATCCATGATGATGATCAGTTAGCCAATTATTTGTATACTTTGTAGATGATGTTAGAATGTGATAACTATACGGAGGTTTTATTATGAAGTGTTGAATTTCATCATTTGATGATAAAACTGCAATTTCTTTTAATATGAATTTTAAAAACAGGTGCGGTTGATGTTAAAATAGAATTTAAAACCATTGCTAATATAACAGCAAACTTCAATTATTTTATAGCCAGGACTAACATCTATTGAAAACTCATGTAAAATATGAGCTCTCTCATCATTAATGTATGTTCCTTGAATAATATTGCATTCTATTCGTATTATATTAATTTTATTTATATTAACAGGAAGATCAGAAAAATGCCATATATTGGGTTTTAATTTTTTTTTATTAAAACCTAATAATTCACCAATCGTACCTTCACGTTCAAAATCAATCTCACTATCCGAAAAAATTTCACAATTTAATGTGTTATTGTTAGCTTTTATAAAAAGTTTACGCTTTTCTGCTTTAGTGTTACTTATTTCTAAATTTTTTTTAAGAAAATGTTCAATGTCTTCAATTTCATATGAGCCTGTAGGAAGAATAATGCTTTGATCTCCAATAAAAAATTTATTATTTGTTTCATCTATATTTGGTATAGAATTGTATTTCTGAAAATCTACTAATGCGCAAGTATATTCTCCCTTCAAATCTATTGGAGGAAAATATTATGTCCTTAGAATAGAATTTTTACCATTTAAGGTTAATGTTATAGACATGTTTACTTCTTAATGAATAAAACAATTATTGAAGTACATTATCTTTTTATATAATCATCTTCACAATTTATTATAGAACAATATAAACTAATACTAAGACATATAAATAATAAAGAAATTTTAATTTCAATAACCTTAAATATTATGATAAAAACATATTATTCTTCGCAATGAAAAAAAAGATAACCTTGAACTTAAAAATTTAAATTTTATTAATGTAGGAAAAAAAAATGTATCAATCTTTTTTATTCATTTTATTTTTTTTCGTTATTTTGTTTATAAAAAATAGACTTAGATAAGAAACTTAAACATAAGTGACCACAATTAAAAGTATTAAATTAAAGTATTAAATTTCTGATATGTATAATAATTATATGAAAGTTTATCGCCCAAATATTTTAAAATTTCGGTTGGTGGTTGTAAATTTCCAAAACTATCAAAATATTGTATATCATTTAAATTCTTGTAATATGCTACCCAATGAGTTCCATGTCCAATTGAGTTATCTAAGTTGATGACTCAACATTCACGATTCCATGGTTTGCATTTAGGAAGAGTATCTTTCATAAAAACTCCCCGAAAATATTTTAAATATTTCCTTCCAAAATTATTTATATCAATATTTGTTAAAGCCCGTTTGGGTAGCATACTTAGTGGTTTTTTTGAGATAAATATAATCCAAGTCCTTGTTTATATGGTTTTAAATGTAAACCTTTTCCTGTAAGAGCAATAGCTTTCATTATTTTATTATGGCGCTCACTTTCATTTAACTGTTTCTTAGCATTTTTGGCGTCATTAACAGCTTTAGTTATACCAGCTGCACCACCGCCAAGAGCACCAACAGCCGAAAGACCAGCAAATATTGGAATTAATGGTAAAATACCACCAGTTTTAGGAACAGGAATAATTCGTGAAATTTTTATTTATTTTTTATTCTTACTTATATTTCTAGCAGCTTTTAAAGCAACTTTGATAGCATCTCTTTTTTTATCAGGTATATAACCGTTTAATGGTTTATTTTTCTTTACTTTATTAATTTTTTTTTTACATCCCATTCCAAGTTTAACTTTAGCATTCATTGTATTTGTAACCAGAAGTGCATTTGCTTTTTCATCCCAAGCCGAATCATGGGATTTAAATCTTTGCCAAGCTTTTCCAGCTAATATTTTATCAGCTATATGAATATATTAGTAATATTACTATTGTTAAAATATGCAATATCGTGTTCACGACATGCAGCATCTAATTTATTTATATCTTTATCACCACGTTCTAAGCGCTCTTTAAGTTTAGTTCCTGGACCACAATAATTATATCCAGGTAGATGAACTTCAAATGGTAATTTATTAACTATCGAAATTAAAATACCACTACCTCTCTTTTTGGTTACTGATTTGCTACTGATTGTATTTTTATTGTAGTCAATCATATGTAATGTTATATCGGTAACGGTTCAATATAAATTGATTTGATTAATGTACATATATAATGTTTTATATGAAATTAAAATTAGTAACCAAAATGAAGTTTATAAAAAAGGATGAGACAATAGAGATTAAAAATTTTGATTTGAAATATAAAAGAAAAACAAATAAAAAACATGGAGAAGTACTACCAAATAGTGTTCGAGGATTAATTGTGGGGCCATCTAATTGTCATAAAACGAATGTTATGTTAAGTATGTTATTAGATCCTAAAGGTTTGAAATTTCAAAATATATACATATACTCTAAATCGTTACATCAACCAAAATATGAATATTTGAAAAGAATTATAAAATCTATTAAGGGAATGGGATATAACAATTTTTTTATTTTTAGAGAATATTTTTGTATGGGAAGACATCAAGACGTGGACAGTTTCTATTTGTGTCAATCTTATACTCAAATTCCAAAACATTTAATAAGAGATAATACAAATTTCATAATCATATTCAAACAAGATGATTTAAATTTGAAACATATTTATAACGATCATGTTAATGCAGATATGTCTTTCGATAAATTCAAAGACCTATGTTCACATTGTTGGCGAAATAACTATGGATTTTTACTCATTGATAAAAATAGACCTTTAAATAATGGTCGTTATAAAAAAAATTTTGAAGAATTTGTTGAATTATAAATAGACATTTGCAATTTATAAAAGCAACAGATCCCGAACAGCAACAGATCAGATCAGAAACAAAAACATAACAGATCGACAACAGGAACAGAACAGATCAGCTTCAGATCAGATTAGTTACACTTAGTTAACAATTAAAATATGGATAAATTATTTAATGAAAAAGCTTTGAAAGACTTAATTAAAACTAGGAAAGATGTACAGAAAAAATATAAAGATTTAAAAATGGGAAAAAAGTCAGAGGAACAATATTTGTAGGAGACTTTTAAGCCAATTGTCGAACCAATTGAAAAATTAACGGATGTTGTGAAATATCATTATCCCTTCAAACCAAAAGGCAAACAGGAAATCAAAGAAGAATTTCATGATAAAAACGATGACACATTTAGTCCAATAAAAAAAGTCCAAATAAAAAAACGTTAAATTTTGAAAGTTTCAAAACGTCAACACCTAACAATAGTGCTTTCAAAGGTTTAAAACATGACTAGTTAAGAACAACAATTTCAGAATCATCACCTCTTTTTAATAAATCACAACTAGATAAGTCATATGGACCTTATCTTGATCAACAAGAACATATAAGAAAATGGGGAATTCTAAATTCAGTATTGATGAAAATAATCATAATATAATAATTGATGATGAAATTTTGTAGAGGAACCAACGGTTAACTTGATCTTATATTCAAAAAGAAACCTGAAAATTATACACAAACCGATTTGAAACAATATCAAAAAATTCTAGAAAAAACAAATGCACATAGGAGAAACTATGATCCATTAGAACAAATTAAAGGAAATAAAGGTTATAAGTATATTAATATTATACGAAATCTATATAAACATGAATATAACACAAGAGGTAAAAAGATTGGAAATGCTTATTTTAATAAAAAGTTATCATTATATCCAAATACTTTCTCTAAACTATATTCAAAACAACTCCCTCAATATACTTATTGCGATGATCCTAATGAATTAGTAGATCGATTAAGACTTTTGGTTGCATCACGCATGGCCGGAAATAATAACCATCACAATGAAATTAATTCTATTATTGAAGAACTAAGAGAAGCTGATATAATAGAATAGCAATTTGATTAATTTTATTAAATAAAAAATTACAGTTGACAAGTTTGGTCATAGCATTAGCTACTCTCCTTATAAAATACAAGAAAGACCACGGCATGTAATTGGTTTTCAAATAACATCAGATGGAGATTTTAATATTCAAAACAAACAATTAATCAACTTAAGGGATCCAATAAACGGTAATGATACTACAACAAAAAAATATGTGGATGACTCAATTAATTTCGTGAAGGAATACATAAATACATTTAAGGTAAACTTTCATGAAGACATATTACAACATATAAGAAACGAAATATCACGTGTTTATGGAATTAATGATCAATTAAAAAAAGATTTGAAAGCTGAAATATTGAAAACTAAAGATGACCAAAATGAATATACTGATAGTCAAATAAAAACAGTAATTGATACATTTTCGAAATATACGTGGGCTATTCCAGTAAAAAACAAATCAGCTGAAAATGTTACCCAAGCTATGTATTCAATTGTCAAAGAATTTAACCGATATCCAAAAAATCTTCAGACTGATAATGGAAATGAATTTTTTAATATACTTTTTAAAAATTTAATGAAAAAATATCATATAAATCATTACTCGACTTTTAGTTCATTAAAAGCATCTATTGTAGAAAGCTTTAACCGTACTTTAAAAGGAAAAATGTGGAAAGAATTTAGTTATAATGGAAATTACAAGTGGATAAATATAATTAAAGATTTGGTTCATCAATATAATAATCCCATCAGATGTAAATAATATTTCCATCAGATGTAAATAAAAAGAACGCTAATGAGCTGTTGTCAACTGTGTATAATCATATTAAAATTTCACAACCAGCTAAATTTAAAATCGGTGACTTAGTTAGAATAAACAAGTATAAACATGTTTTTGAAAAAGGCTATACACCAAATTGGACAACGGAAATATTCAAGATAAGAAAAATTCAAATCACTTATCCCGTAACCTACTTACTGGAAGATTATCAAGGAAGATTATCAATTATCAACCCATACAAGGAAGTTTTTATGAACCAGAACTAATAAAAACTAAAATTAATGATATTTATTTAATTGAAAAAATAATAAAATATAAGGATGATAAAGTTTTTGTTAAATGGCTTGGGTTCCCTTCAAATCATAATTCATGGATAAATAAAACAGATTTAATTTAAAAAAAAAAATAATATTTTATTTATTTAAGATATATCCATATTATAAGTTTGTCTAATATTACGCAAATCAATTAAAGTGTTAGTTGGTGTTTCATATTCAGTATCGTAAATTGTATAACTTTCCAGATCTCCACTACCTAAAATTCTGTTAGTAGCAATCTCCATATATTCTAAACATTCAATTTTTAACGAGCGTTGCTTATAATTAGAATTGTATGAACAACGAACTTTAATTTCTTTTTTATCATCATATTCTAATCGAAAATGTCTAAAAAATGTTTGATCACTTTCAATTATTCCACCAATATTTCTTTCCTTTAATAAAAGCTCCTGTCTAAATGCTTCAATTGCTTCTTCTGCCCTAACATATCGTGGAGTTGAATCAGCTTTCATTATTTGATCATCTGCACTAGCTTCTTCTATTATACCATCAGTTGAAGTAGTTACTGTTTTTATTGTTGTTGACTGAATTGCAGATGAAATTACATATTTTAGCAATTTTACTGATAAACTTATTACAATTGTCTCATTATTTGGGAGTATAACATTGAAATCTTTACTTCCATAAGCTGATTCATCTAACCTTATATTAGAAGTAGGTGCCGAATATATTCCAACAGTTAATAAACTCAATATATAAAAAAAATTTATATATTAAAAGAATTTAATATTCAATTATATAATAAAGATTTAAAGAGTTTGTACCTTACTTTACGAGAGTTAAATATAAAATGATTTTAATTTATACTAATATATAGTCAATTCTAAATTTAAATTTTTACTTTTCTCCACTTCTACTTTCTGGAAAAATTTTTTTCATGAAAATATTTTATTCGACTTATAATGGTGCAAACATATATAAACAACGGTAAATATTTATCTCTGCCATAAGAATAAGCCTCCATAAAATCCATATATTCTTCTTTAAAGTTTTCTAATAATTTTCTGAAATTATTTAATGTATCGCCTATTTTCGATTTGTTATTTTTTGCACTATACATATTCTCTATTGATGCTAAATATAAAATACCATCATCAATTCGTTTTCTTATCATTGACTTTTTCATCTCATTTTGATTATCTTCATATTCATTAAATGTACTAGACATAGACAATGACTCAAACTGTTCTGTTAATTTCTGTTTAGAATTATTTGGTAATATGTTTGAGATATTTTTCTCAATCATTTCCCAATCTTCTTCGTCTGTAAATGGACAATCTACACCAAAATTATTGGGTATGTTAGGCTTTTTTTTATTTTGTGGATTTCTTATTGCTCCAATAATCGAAAAATCCCCACCATATACTTCAATTTTCACATGTTGCCAATCCAAATTAGATAACATTCATTTCGAAGTTGAAGACTAACCGTTTCTAATTTTAAATACACAAACTTTTTCACCGTTTTCTGGTGTAAGGTATACCTCTAAAAAATCATAGAATATTTTCCAATTGATTATTTGTATCGATTTCCATTTATGTCCACAAATACAATATTTATAACCATGCAAAATTTTATCACACCAAAACATTATGGCCTTTATATGTAACAATCTTGTTGTCTAATGACGATTTTAAGCCTTAAATAATCTTTTTATACATTTTTCATTAACAAGGAATTCTCTCACATGCAAAATGATTATTATAAAAAATGCTTAACATACTTTACTTAGTAGTGAAAGTTAATTTTCTTGTTAAGCGTTTTGTATTTGTTTGTGTAATTGTTAGACATTAGAAAAAGAACAACGAACAACGTTTTTAATTAGTAAAGCCTTTGTCTTGACGTCAGGAGGCTTGCTCCAATAATTAAAACAATTTTTTTTTATTGCAATGTAATGCTTTTATTTTTTACTATTTTTCAATAATCACAATTTTTAATTTTATTTCTTAATTAAATTGAATAATTGCTGGATCAACATAATTTTGTTTGGTTTTGTTTATTTTTTATGACAGAATAAAGTTTTTTATTACATAGATAACATGAAAACTTTTCAAGGTTTTGCGAATCAATTCTAAATGTTTCAGAGAAAGAATTTTAAATGTTTTCTCTTATAATGCTGAACACATTCTACGTGAATGGTCATTGTGATTTGTACCAAGAATCCAATATTTGTAGATTATCTTTTCATTATCAAATATCTTTTGTGCTTCTCTTTTTAATATGTTTTTTGTATCGATTGATAATTGTTTTACACGTGCAAATCTTCCTAACATTTCAAAATCTATATCATACATGGAGCTCTTCATGATTCATTTCTCATTCACAGAATTTATTAGACTAAAACGGAGATTCCCTGACATCATATTTCTTAACAAAAATTTTTTTAAATATATTTCATATCTACAGCAAATTATTGTATTTCAAATTGTAAAAATCACAAAAAATTCTTATCACCAAATATTCAAAGTGAGAAAAAAATTTATAAAAAAGTTTTAATTTAATTCTTTAAAAAATATTTCAAATCTGTGCACCTGGTATTTTAATCGAGACATGTGGGCTCGAAACCTCATAGCTATTCTTAAAATTTATTCGATGAGTCATAGATGAGTCATACTCCTTATCTTATCTCTTATCATTTCCTTATCGTTAACATCAATCCTTATCTTAATCATATGTTACGTCATTTCCTTGTCTAGTCATAGATGAGTCATACTCCTTATCCTATCCCTTATCATAGATGAGTCGTACTCCTTATCTTATCTTATCTCTTATCATTTACTTATCGTTAACATCAATCCTTATTTTTAACATCTGTTACGTCATTTCCTGGTCTAGAATCCGTTTAGGTACGCTACTTATTGACCTACATTACTTTAAATCTACATTAAAATTTTACAACAACAGTTTACATTACATACATTTGATATAACATAAGTTAATTTACTTAGTACAATATTGTATTTCATTCAAACATTTAATTTTTATGCATAAAAATGCAGCGTCAGCGAAAACCTTTGCATAACGTTTAATTGTTAAATTTTACTTATTACTAAAAATGGTAAATTTTAAATCTTAACTTAAATTCACTAAAGTATTCTGAACATTCCACTCACCAAGAACCTATAAAACCGTAATTTGACTTGCTGATGGTATAGGTTCTTCAGTAAACCTTGGCCAAAGTATTGCACGTCTTAACTTTTGGTGTAATGAAAACTCTGAGGTTGATGTTGGTTGACTAAGATTCAAATTTCCAACTAAAGTTCCAAGTTTTGACATATTCATTACAGGTATACCATCATTTTGAATCGAAATCCGTGACTGAACAGACGAATTAGCCGCTGCTGTATATGTTGGATGGTTCACTGCACAGCCTGGTGGTATGGTTATAATTCCTTCATTTTCTAATTTGGTTGGCTTTGAATACTCTCCGATTGGCATTGAATACTCTCCGTCAAACAAAAAATGTCAAACAGTAAGGTAGTTAATTGTTTCAAATGAAAAAGAGGTTTAAATTTAAAAAAGATAAAAGCAATACAATGCGAAAAACGATGCAAGAATTGGTTCCATAAGCAGTGCTCAGGTCTGGAAAATGAAGATTTTGAAATCTATAGCGAGGATTACGAAATCTCATGGCTGTGCGTTTCGTGCAAAAGTATAAATAAAAATCGGCGGTCTCTATCAAAAAATAATAGGCGTTCAACATCTGTTAATTATGGTACCATAATAGGAAGACACACTAGAAGTACAGTGGATGCGTATGGAAAAGAAAATCATAATGTTGTTATAGAAAAGCTGGATGCAATTCTTGCGACAGTCAGCAAACATGAAAATCAATTAGCTGAGGTAAAAAGTGAAGTTAGCGAATTAAAAACAATCTTGGATTTGTTGGTAGACGAAAATATTGCATTAAAAAATGAAAATGTAATATTAAAAGAAAGAATTGACGATAATTTTATAGAAATACAAAAGCTTAAGCAAGAACGGAAAAAAGATGTGCTAGAACTTAGCGGAATTGAGATGCTAGATCTTGGATCAAACGAAATTATTACATCAGTTAGGAACAAGCTTGGTATAGATATAAAGAACACTGATATGAAGTGCTGTTACAGAGGAAAACAAAACTCAAAAAATTCAGGTTAGGCACCAAATATCATAGTTAAATTCAATAACGTAGAAATAAAAAATAAAATATTGGAAAAAAAACGTAAAAAAAATTTGGATATGTCAATCTTCGAGAAACATCAACAATGTTGTAGATTCTGAAAGCATAGATAAATTTGAAGAATCTGAAAACATGAACATTCAAACAAAGAAAATATGTAAACCAATATTTATAAATGAATCCTTGACTTCTGACTTTAATTTTCTATACAAAAAAGTAAGAGATTTAAAGAAAAAGAAGACAATAAAATATGCATAGGTGAAGGATGGTAAATTATTCATTCGAAAAACTGAAAATAGTAAGGTTAAACAAGTACTTGTTAAAAGTAATTTAAATATATAATGAAGACTGTCTTTTACCAATTCAAACTCATGTAAATTATTGTAATTATGAATCACAGGTTGTATTTAAAAACACTAGTTCACTAAAAATTATGTATATGAATGTAAGAAGTTTAAAAAATAAGATGGATGAAATAATTATAACACTGATTAAATTAAATATAACAATAGACATTATAATCTTCACCGAAACATGGTTGATGGAACATGAAATTGGCACATTTGAAATACCTAGCTATAAATCTGTATGTTCAGTTAGGAAAAAACGCCGAGGTGGAGATGGTTCAATACTTATTCATAATTCGCTGGACTACACTGTTAATAAAGTATTTTGCGACGAATATAATAGTATCATAAATGTTTGCGTAAAACTCAATAAAAAATTAATAAATATTAGCTCTATTTATCGAACACCTGAAATAAATAAAGAATTATCAAATAGATTTAATGATTTACTGGAATCGCATTTATTTAAGGTTAGTAATTCCGATACATATATATTTGGTCATTTCAATTATAATATAATAAATGAAAATAATCCTGATGTAGAAGCTTACAAAACTATAGTTGAAAGCAATGGATTCGTCTTTTGTGATTTTTCTGTAACCCGACCGTCCTCAGAATCCTACTTAGATCATATTATTACAAACAATCCACAATCTAAATTAAATATTACTTACTTGAACACAGATATTTCCGATCATAAGGTGATTATTACATAAATCAATAATTATGTATCAAAACAAGTAAAAAAACAAGATATAAACAAAGTAAATAAAATTAAATACATAAATGTCAAAACAATAAAACAAAAACTAAGAAGTTATCCAATTGTTACTCAAAATAATAATGTCAACACAATATGCTCCTCAATAGTTTCCACTTTACAAAATTTTGCCAAGGCTGCCACTTGTGAAATAAACTGTTCTAAAAAAGAACTAAAATACTAAATACTAAACACTGTAATTAATGATCATATAATAAGTTCAAAAGAAAGACTGGAAAAGTTAAATGAATTTAATGAATATTATTGTAATATTGGCAAAAAACTGGTTGTACACTATAATATTGTATATCCGCTCAATAAAAGAACAAATGCAAGATTAAAATTCAAACCCATATCACTATACCAAACAAAAAATTTATAGATAATCTGAGTAACACAAATTCTGCAGGAAATGATAATATACAAACTAAAGTAATTAAATACTGTAAAGACGAACTAATTGATAACATCCGCAATCTAATTAGCGCCTCAATTAATGAAGGTGAAATGCCAAAATTATTAAAAACTAGTAAAGCGATACCAATTTACAAAAGTGAAGATAGGAGTAAAGTAAATAACTACAGACCAATATCGATCTCATCTGTGTTCAGTAAGATAATAGAAACGTTTATCAATAACCTTGGCTTTACATAAACTCACAGTCAACACAAATAAAACAAAGTTTATGTTAATGAAAGTTAATAATAATGCATCAATTAAAATAAAGTATAACGGCCAAGAAATTGAAGAAGTAAAAGTTTTTAAATACCTCCGTGTTTTGATATATAACGAACTAAAATGGAACAAATACATAAGAATTTGGATATATTACCACTAGTTCTTAATATAAAATTAATACAAGTAATGCAAATTTACAACAGTATTAATAGAAAAATCAACACAAATTCTACGCTAACCAGAAACAATGAAAGACACAATCACTAAAAAAGGTCTGCAAATTTATTACACATCTTAAATGTAAACTATTCCTATGGTCTAGAAGGAATTCTCGCAACATCAATAAGAGAATTCAACAAACTTCCACTTAAACTTGAAACGTGTAAATACTACAAAGGTAAAATACAAGATAAAACAACTATATATGTCTATATTGTAAATAAACAAAAAAAAAAAAAAAAATATATAATAATGATATAATAATACAACTTGTAAATTCTTAGCTTAACACTTAAAAAACTTAGGTTAAATTGTTACTTTAAATTTTTTTTTTATTTTTCACTACTGTAATTAATATTACATATATATTAATTTTTATTTTGAAATTTTAATAATATAAATATGTACATATTATTATATACTCTGTACGAGCAGCTTTATGCTCTTCAGAGAGAAAGCGACTAAATAAATAAATAAATAAATAAATTTTAACATAAGATTTTGTGGTACTGTTGCGACAAAAATATATTGTCATTCATTAGAAAGAGGAATTTATTGGTTACTTGGTTCAACAATATTGAATTCACAGTCTTCATTAAAATTTCGATGTTGTGAGCAGAGTAACTTCGCATCGATTTTTCTGAGATTCTAACCCGTAAATTGGTGAGCAGATCTGGAAAATCCTCGATGCAGTTATATGTAAGCATTTAGTAATTTTTGTTTCTGATATTGCGAAGTAATGAGTTCTAACACTAGTTATTGCTAGATTCTTAAAGTTGGGTCGAATTATTATATGCTTGGTTTTATATATCGTAGGTAACGGAATAACATTTGCAATGTTTCCCACAATGTTTAAAGCTCCTCTTGCTTTTCTTTGGTGATATGCATAATTTGTTATTTGTAAATTGTTTTCATTATTTTGTTGAAGACGAAGAAATTGACTAGAAAGATGACTTACATGAGCTAGACAAAGTGTTAAATTTTTTATTAAATAGTAAGCAGACATTGTTTCTAAATTTTTAATGCCTTTATCAATTTCGTTCAGTTCCCACCAGTAGGTTTCTAAATCGTAATACAAAAGAATTTTCCACTTTAACTTAATTTTTCCATTGTTTTTAAAATACATGCGGGGCTTTACATCTTGTCCGAAAATTAAGCTGAATAATGATAACAAGAAAAAAGTTGTTATCATTATTTATCACAAATTTACATTCACCATAGAAGATGTTTGAGATTTATTCACAACAATCTTTCTTGTATCATCATGTGGTTTATAATTTGGTAGTGGGCATATTTTAGTTATATTTCTCAGTGTAATTCATTTGTTCATTTTTATTCAAACTACTCTTACAATACCGTCTGCTCCTGGATGTATTTCCACGATTCTTCCTAATGGCCATTTGTTTGATGAAAATCTTTCGTCCTTTATAAGAACTAATTGATCTAGTTCTATGTTTTCCTTTGATTGTTTCCATTTATTTTGTACCTGTAACGAACCTATGTACTCCTTAGTCCAACGCTCCTAAAAGGAATTTTTTAGTTGTTGTAATAATTTTCATTTCCCTCCTTGTAACCCAAGTGTTTCAGGAGCAGCATGCAAATTTTGGCCTATCAGGAAATGACCTGGTGCAAGTGCTTCTAAATCATTGCAATCATTACTCGAATGGCAAAGTGGTCTAGAGTTCAAACAGGATTCTATTTGCGTTAAAAGAGTAACCATTTCTTCATATGTCAGGAGTTGTTCACCTAAAACTTTTTTAAGAAGCCGTTTTGTTGATTTTATGTCAGCCTCCCACAGTCCACCAAAATTGGAACTTGCAGGTGGAATAAAATGCCAATTAATTTTTTCATTTGCAAGTGCATTTCTTGAATTAAGATATATTTTCTTTACAATATTATTAGCAGCAAAAAAGTTTGTTCCTTGATCTGAGTAAATGTCTGTACATAATCCTCGCCTGGTAATGAGACGGCGTATAAGGATGCATCACTTGTGAGATCTGTTACTAACTCGAGATGTATCGCCTTTGTAGAAAGACAAACAAAAAGTGCAATATACGCCTTGCACGATTTCGCTCTTCGTCTACGGCTAAATTTAATAAATATTGGATCACCAAAATCAAGTCCTACAGATGAAAAAGTTCTGCCAGGTGATACTCTGGTCTCCGGTAGCGATCCCATGATTTGATTTTGAATTGTAGTATTAGACCGGAAACATACCAAACACTTTCGAAGTATGCGTGTGATTACTGTGATTCCACCAATAATTCAATATTTTAAACGGATAGCAGTTTGTGTGGCTTGCGTGACTAAATGTAACAATTTTTCGTGATAGTATCTGATGATCGAAATTGCTAAACGTGAGTGTTCCTCCATTATTATTGGATGTTTTTGTTCAAATGATATTGGCGCGAGGGTTAACCGACCGCCAACCTGAGGATTCCGTTTGAATCTAAGAAAGGATTAAGAGCTTTGATTCGACTTGATAGTTTTAGGGTTTGCATTAGCTGTACGCAAGTTTTTTAGCTGTACTTAATTCTTCTGTTGATAAGTAATTAGTTCGGTTTCCCCTTGGAATGAGTGAATTGTTCTTGAATCGCAAACACAAAGCCGTTATTCTAATCATTCTAGTAAAAGATGAATATTGGATGATCCATTCAGGTTCTGGAAGATTGACAACAGTGCTTAAAGTTACAGTTCTTGCTTCAAAATTAGTATGAGGCGTCATGTCTTTTATATGTGGTCAGAAGGCTTTAGTGTGACTTAGCCACTCCGGTCCTTTCCACCACAGTTGCTGTTGTCCTAATTGACTCGCATTCATGCCATGTGTTAACAGGTTCACAATGATAGATAAAATGATAGATGATAGTTAGATAAAATATAACTAACTGTATTTGCTACATAAGTTTTCCATTTATTTGGATGTTGGGTAAGCCATGATAATACAATTGTCAAGTCAGTCCAAAAAATTTTTTCCATATCTATCCATTTGAATGTCTTAGATACTTGCTCCATAAGTTGTAGTACAAGTTGAGCTCCGCATAATTCCAAGCGTGGAATTGACACTGTTATTATCGAACCTGCCTTCGACTTTGCAGATAACTGCAGCATAAGCTATCATAGAAGCATTTGAAAATCCATGTAATTGTTTTTCCGGGTTCGTAATTTATCCAGCATGGTATATTAATTATTTGAATATTATAAAGATAATTATGTAAGTTGTTCCATTGATCTTGTAAATAATCTGGTAAAAGGCAATCCCAGTCAATTTAAGTTAGCCATAATGTTGCAATAATGATTTAGCCTGTATAAGTATTGCTTGCAACCAACCGAGAGGATCAAAGAGTTTTGATATTTCTGTTAATATTGATCTTTTCGTATGAAGATTCTCTTCCTGTTTTAGTGGGATCACCTTATAAAAAAGGCATCAGTTGCTGGTGGCCAATACAATCCTAATGTTTTCAATCTAGTGGTAATTATAATTCCCGATCTGTTTCTAATATTTTTGATAATAAATTATTATCATTTGCTGCCCATTTCCGTAACGGAAATTCTGCCTTCGTCAAGATTTTGCTAAGATCTTCCCTAATATGCTGAGCTTCTTCCAGAGTATGAGCACCTGTCATTAAATCATCTACATAAAGATCATTAAGAATGATGTCTGCAATGTTTTGGTTTTCTAGTTTTAGCGACTGCGCTACTTCATGTAAAGTTCTGGAGCTGACACGACTCTAAAGGTTACAGTCTTCAATCTATAATTTTTAATTTCATCAATTGGATGTTTTCTCCACACTATTCTGTAAAAATCGCGATGTTGTGGCTTCAACCATATCTGTCGGTACATTTTTTCAATATCGCCAGGCAAGATATCGAAAAGATATCGAAAATAGATTCTTGTATGGTTTGGCCAGTTAATAGAAAATCATTCAGCGATTTTGCAGATGGTGATGTGGCAGATGCATCAAAAACTACTCTAGTTTTGGTCGTTGTACTGCTAGCCTTCAATACAGCATGATGTGGAAGATAGTAATTGACCTTGTTGATTTCCTTTAGTGGTACTTCTTCAATATGCTCTAACTGAATACATTCATCTATAACCTTGTTATAATCATCCTTTAACTCAGAATTTAATTTAAACCTGTGCTTTAATTGATATAGTATCTTCAATGCTCTTGAACGAGTACCTTACAACTCCGCACGTTGCATCAAATTGATGCAATTTGATGCAAACTTGCTTGATATCTACCTGATGGTAAATGTTGGATATCTTGTTTATTATTACTTGTGTCAGCAGATCTTCCGCTAGTGAATCCTGAACTGAGGTTCCAAACCGGAATTACATTTCTTCTTGTTCCCAGAACTTGCTCAGAGATTGATCAACATCTGCAGTTGAAATTAAATTAAAAATCTTATAATTTGATTCGATTGGTACAGGTCCAAACAATATGCAACCCAATGCGATTATGTGTCTTTTACTCCATTTTTTATAATATTGCTGAATATATCAGCGCCCAACAAAATGTCAATTCTCCCTTTTATGTTAAAAGTTGGATCAGCTAAAAAATCCAGATTGATTCTTGTTGAATTTGGTGACATATTTTTATATGGTAAATCGCATGTATTTTGTGATATGACTAATGCTTAAATGAGGTGATGATTAAGAATCCATTTTTCCTTTATTTTAAGGTTAGCCATACCCCTTGACACAGCCCTTTCAGTTGACCCAATTCTGACAATGATGGTTCTGTCATAACAACGAGGAAACATTGTACAACTTTAGTTACAAATGATCTTTGAGAACATTCGTCAATTAAAGCTCTAAACGAAACATAATCTCCATACTTATTTTCTACTTGAATTAATGCTGTTGCTAACAGAATGTCATTTCCCCTTCCTGCATTAATGGCTGTTAAAATTTCCTTCGGTTTTGTGTTTTCTATGTGCAAAGCTGTATGACGTGTAGATTAACATTTTAAACAGCGAGATTTCGAAAAACAGCCCTTTGAGACATGACCATATTGTAAGCAATTAACATAGTAACGCTAAAGATCGTTTTTTGTTGAACGTTTAGATATTGAAATTTCTTACATTTAAAACGCCGATGCGTATCGTTGCACATGATACAATGTGATCTTCCTGCAATGTTGACAGCATGTACATAAGTTTTATTTAATGTCTTCATACTGCTCATACCTTCTCTAGATCTAAATCGTTGTTCCAAGAATGTTGTTAATTGCGCTAAAGTTGGAAACTCTCTACAAAAACATAGGCCCTCTTCCCATTTTTTTCTGGCTCCTATATCTAATTTTTGGGACAGAATGTGGACCAATATAGGTTCCAAGGATTCTGTTAATTGCCCTAACCCTTTAATTCCTGCTAACGATTCGGTTGTAGCGTCAAGCAACCCCTTATAGCTGTGAGCATTTCCAGCTTTAGTAATTGGACAGGTGTAATTGCATGCAAATGTGATGATAGAATAATTCGTTTATTCGCAAATCGGTTTATTAACAACTCAACCCAAGCTGTTTTATAATTTTCTTCACTTACTGAAAAATGTTTTTTTAGATTGCTTGCTTCGTCAGTAAGTGAATTTGAGATATTGCATTTTTTGAACATTGTAAATCTAGCCATCAAATTTAGGAATTTTTATTCTTTCTAGTTGAAAGTTATCCTTGATAGTAGGTAACCCTGCACTTTGGGATGGGAAAAAAATTTGAGCCATACCGCATGACATGTTGACCTACATTTTGATTTATGGGTTTAATGGAGGTCATGCTTGGTTAGTAGGTCAAGAACTTGTTTTGATCGTTTTGGTTTAGGTTTTAAGTTAAGTTGTATGTGTGGGTTGTTAACTTATAAGTTCCAAATAGTTTTATAATAGGAAGTGAAGCTTGTTGATATTGTGTAAGTTGTCAGACAGGGTTAATGAACTGAACAATTGATTTTATGTATCTTGGTTACTTGGCCAAAAATTTGTTTTGATTTAGCTTTTAAGTTAGGTTGTATGTGTGGGTTGTTAACTTATAAGTTCCAAATGGTTTTATAGTAGGAAGTCAAGTGTTAAACAATTTAAAGTAGGGTCGGCCCTTAATAAACAAGATTGTATAACTGAAGTTTAAATACTAGGCGCACATATAATAGTAGTAAGACAATTTCTTATATGAAAATAAAAAACAGAAAAATTTTTTTTATTTTTAAATCTACAGCGTATATTTAAAATTGAAAAGAAAAAGTGTAATCCTGTTTGTGTTTTTTTTTTTGTTAGCATAAAGAAAAAAAATTAAAGTAAGATATAGATTTTTTTTGCTTACATAAAAATGTGATCTCTTCTGGATAGAAGAATCTATAGAAGAAAAGAGAAAACGAAAGTCATTAATTAGCTGACTGCATGTCGTAAGATATTTTTTTATTTTTTAATTAAGAATATTCAGAAAATATGAATAAAAAGAAAACAAACAGCAAATCAAAAATATGGAACTGATTAAACTAAAGACATATACTCTGTACTCTTGATATGCATTTATGTTTTTTGTTTTTGTATGGAATAAAAAATAATTCAAAAATTTCTTGTTTTAAACTAAAAAAAAAAATTTAAGACTTGTTTTTGTTAAATTAATATACGAGTATACAAATCACTAATTATCTAGTCAAAGCAAGGAATTGATATAAAAAGAATATAATGTAAAAGTTGAATGATTCTATGATAGTATAGTTCCTGGGTTTAAAAAATTACAATATTCTAGTAATAACAAGATAATAATTAATAATTTATTAAGATTCTGAAAAATGTAATGATCATAAAAGAAATCGTAAGTATAGAACTGTATAATATGTATGTAAATAATGTCTACTTTTACATGTAGAATTTTTTTGTTTAAATCTTTATTACATTCTTAAAAATTTTAAATTAATATTCAAAACAAATATTTTTACAATACAAATAAAAATGTTCAAATTTGAATGAATACTATTTTGATTTACTTATCAACATTTGCTTTTTTCTGTTATATCCATACGGTAAAGAACTACCATCTTCATTAAATTTTCGTTTTTCCGATTTTGGTTGATATTTTTTTATTTCGGGAATCGTAAGTACATCATGATTTTTATTTCGACGAATATTAAACTAAAATTTCTGAAATGACGTATGTGTCTGCACTATTCAATGAATTTAAAACTGCTACCTTTATGCTATTAAAATTGATTTTTAGAGAAGCTTCATAACTAAGAGAGAATCCTTTAACTTTACAAACAATTTTTTCTGTATTATCTTTTGTACAGTAAATTTTGTAAGCGTAGTTCTTGGGACCACCACTTACAAATTCTGTAATATAACTTCCTATACCATAACATTCTAATTCATCAGTCATGTCGCCTATAAATTCACCTATTTCTGGTTCATATTCTCCTTCTCGGCTAATATACAACACTGAATCGGTGTCATAATATAATACTCTACTATCCAACTTCTCTAGATAACTGTAAAGTTGAAGACGAGCATGTGTTGTTGTATAAGCAGCGATACTTACGTTGCCAGTAGATAAAGAAGTTACTGCTTCTTCTTTATATTTCCAGTTAATCACTATGTTTTCTTCATTTACTGGAAATATGTGACATACTTCTACAGAAGGGTTTGTTATTAACTCATAAAATTTAAAAGTTTGATTTATAATGCTGGTTTGTTGTTGATTTTCTCTTTGTCCAAATTTTCCCCAGAATGAGTTTAAAATAATCTTAGCAAAAGATCTTAAACCAGGGTTATTAACTACTTTATCGTATTCTAATTTAATTTCTTCCTTTTCAAAAAAACTATCAATATATTCTTACTTTTCTTTTTGAGTTTCACATTTTATTGGCTAACCAGAAGCTTCTTGTTTAATCTTTATAAATTTATTCATCATTTTAGTGAATAAACCATCAATACCATTGCAATTGTCATATTTTACTGTTTCGTATTCCCAAGCTTCATAAATATTTAAAAGTTTATACCCTTTTTCCAATTGCTTTTTTAATTTCATCAATTACCCAAGTTCCTAATGCTCTTTCATCGTCTGTACGTTCACAGTATTTTCCTTGATATTTTTGTTCACTACAAGTGTTACATAGTGAGAACATCAATTTATTATTTTGTTTGACAGGTAACACGGGGTGTAATAGATTTGTTGGTGGTAAGATTTTACATTTAATAATACCGTCAATAGTCATTCTGTTTAACTTGGAGCAGGTATCTTCTCCAACATAAATCTTAGGATGGTTCATGGAAAATTTTCCTATTTTGCAAACATATGGGTATAAGGAACATAGATCTATGTATTTAATTTTTTCTCCTTGTTTACATTTATAATATGTGTAAGTATTTCCCGTTCTTCCGCCATAAAATGCATCACGAGGATTTAAAGGAACTAAATTAATTAATGAATGATTTTCTAAATATCTCATATTTTCATTGTGTCTCATTAGCTCCCGGAATTCACATTCCCACATCTCAATAACTTTATATCCACATGATTTTATAAACTCTGATCTCATTAATGTTTTTTCATATCGTAGATTCAAAGTATCGCCAGAGTTATCATGTAATGGTATATCCCTTTGGTTTGTTAAACATTTTGGATGTCCATGATAATAGCAACCGTAAAATTCAAATATTTCTTTAGTCTCTTCGCAAAATCCATCGACTTTAATATTTCCGATTTGTTTTTCTTTTCCATTAAATGCACATTTCAAATCAATTTTTCTCAAATCCTTTTCCCAAATAAGCCATTGCATGGCAATTTTTGACTGATTGTCTACCACCCTATATCCTTTTCTTGGTATAATTCCTATAGTATTCGATTTGAGAAAGTTTCTTCTATATACAAGATTACAGGCGGAAGCTATTGTTGTTGCTTCTAAAAACGGTTCAACATTACATTCTTCTAAAAAAAATTTCTGAAAACCAGACATGCTTAGAATTTCAACATCATTTTTACAGTATTCTAAAATATCTTTCTCCATATTAAATTCTGAGTTTCTATTTTGTTTATACCACATTAAAAATTCATTACGCTCATCTGCTTTCATTGTATTTAATCGCTGGAAGTGTGTCAATGTAATTTTCATTTTCCAATTTATTAAATAGATGTGGAAAATAACCCTTTTTCAAATTGATCGATAAATTAAAAGCTTTCGGTAATTTTGCCAAGGCCATAGGAAAGTAGTTCATAGAATCAATAAATTTAATATTATCAATTATCATAACAATAATTTTTGTACCTCGCATAATTAACTTTGGTTCAAGTACAGTTTTATTGAGTATATAATTCAGAATAAACTGATGGTCAAACGCCTGCCTATTATGAGCAATTATGACAATCTTTTTGAATTCCTTTCTTAATTTTAAAATAAATTCCATGAAATCCTCTATCACATTTTTCGATTCAAAAATTCTTTCTCTTAATTTACATTTTTGACAGAAGTATAGAGAATCAATGTTTATACATTTAAAGCATCTCAGTTGAGCCACACATAAACTTGGAACATGTTCTTTTATTTTTGTAGAGTTAATTTCTTCTTGCCTTGTTTCTAAATCATAAAATACGTAAATACAGTTTTCAAAATTTACTTTTGTTTTGTCTTGCTGAATGAAGCATTTATGGTTTTCAGGAACATGATTGTCGCAAATTTTACAAAAATATTCTCCACACATATGAGTCCTACAACTTTTATGAACTTTAAAACAAGATTTGCATTTCCTAATTTCTTCACAGATGCTTCTATTTTTTTAACTGAAAGCCTTATGATTTTCAAAAGATGATTGACCACGAAATGCATGATTGGACTGCATACATACAATATTTTTAACATTAATTGAACAAGCTGGTGAGTTTTGACAGCAAGAACAACTTTTCGAACACTTATGTTCATTTTTTTTAGAATAAGGAATATGACATTCTTCACAATAAAATGCTGTGCAAAAAGCAGCTGTGAGCGAAGTTATTACATTATAATGATTATTATGGTATAGCAAGTTAATTTTTTTTCCATTATTAAATCCTTCAAATATTACTTGTGCACCCCTTGTTCCATATTTATATACAACAATTTTGTGTTTATGTAAAAATTTTTGAAATTGATTCAATTCACGAATGCCGCAACCTTCAGATGGAATTGTTATTTTTGATGTTTTTAATAATTTTAAATCTATTAAAGTTTGAAGTTTTCCTATATTTCTTCGAATTTTTTCATATTCAATAAATTTTTCAATTTTAGCTATTGAAACAACAAGTGCACGTGGTAGACATAAATTATCGCTGTTTTTTATTGTTATTATTCCTTTCCTTTTTAAGCATTCCTCTTTATAATTTGAATATTTATTATTTCTACCTCTACCAGAGGGTAATCTAACACGGGTAACTGTTAAACAAAAAGTGTCTGTACTTAAGCCTATAGACATAAATTAAAAATAGTTTATTATTAAATGAAACAAAAAATGCATTATAAATAACTACCTTTAGAATTACTTTGAAAAACATTAGAAATTACATCCCAAACGTCGATAAATTTAAGTTCATGAGCGGATCTAAAACTGAGGTACACAGGACCTTTATGTTCAAAGCTCACAAAATGTTAACCCAATCTTATCAGTGGAATTTACATCTTTTACAGCAATCCTGATTATTTGATGTATAGCATCCTTAATCCAGCTAATTGGTTATCTATTTTCAGGTGCGGATTTAATTACAAATTTTATTTTATGACCGTTCATATTAAACCTTTTAGCAAATGTCGAATTCTCGCTTTCTATTATGTAAGGCGTTATAGTTTCGGTAAGAAACCTTTGTAAAATAATTGTTTTCGACATTTTCTTTATACGAATTTCAGATGTTGAATGCTTGAATAACAGAATAATATTAAATTTTCAATACAGGTTCATTCTTTTAAATTAAAATGACACTTTAATAAATTTTAGTTGTTTTAACTAGAATCCCATCTTAATCCTATCTTAAGATGTAAATAGAAAATTTTATGCAACATTGTAATTTTCAAACTACAATTTAATTTAAAATTTATCTTAAAGATATAAATTGTAATCAAATGACAGTATAATAAATTATATTTCATTAAATATTAGATTCTCATCTTATACGTATTTTAAATAGAAAATAGTATTACAACATTGTAATCAAACGACAATTTAATAAATTAGCCTTTTTCTACATAAAAAATATTAGCAACATTGTAATCAATTTACATTTTTGATAGATTTTACCCTTTCCACTTAGAAAATATTTGCAAGAGTGTCACTAGTTCTAAAGTTTTTATTTTGTTATAATATTACTCGAAATTTGTATATAAATACATCGAGATTTTATAAAAATATCAGTTTAATTTTAAGCAAGCAGGATGGCACAGGAATTTGATAAAGTTTACGTGCTGGATGATGTAACAATACAGGCGCAAATTCCTACAAAAAAGAAAAAGATGGCGAAAATGCCACTTTATCGTGAGCAACAACAACAACAACAACAACAGCAACATCATCATAAACAAGAGCAACAACAACAACAACACTCATTTTATCAGCCACCAGAGCAAATTGAACATTTGCTAGCGCATCATTTTCCTTATCATGAAACAACACCAAATTCCACCAAAAAAAGAAAACTGGTGGAATTATTTACTACAAAAAAAAAACCTTTAAAAAAATTTTTAAAGGTTAAAAATATGGAGCCAAGTAGGCCCTATAAAATACATAAAATAAAAAAAATGAACACCGTTTACGGTGAAAAATGGGTCTTCGAGACCCTTAATAATATTATATTTATACCGCAACTTTTTGTTTGAAGAGGAAGGTTCCGAGAGGAAATCGAAAAAAATACTTATTTCCTCGTAAACGAGGAAAATGAGTTAATTTTAAAAGAAGAACGTGGTGATTTTCAATTCGCCACAAAACAATAATTATAGTTTAAGCTTTTATGTTATATCATTTATAGAATAAGAATTATTATATATTAAGAATTATGATTTTATATTAAGAATTTTATATAAAGAATTTGTTCAATAAAAAATTTTATTTCAAATAAATTTTGTACTGTTCTAAATTTATTTTCATTTTTCAGATGTTAGGATTTTATTTTTCAGAGTTTAAGATTTTATTTTATTTTTCAGATGTTATCAAGTTTTATTTTTATATAAAGAAATTGTTCAATAAAAAATTTTATTTCAAATAAGTTTTGTACTGTTCTTAATTTTATTTTATTTTTCAGATGTAAGCAAGTTTTTCAGATCCTTGTTAAAGTTTTATTTTACAGATATTAAACAATATTTGTTAAATTTATCCATGTGTTATGTTTTTCGTCAAACCCAAGCCATTTAACAAAAACTTTATTGCCTTTTTTCTTTAAAATTTTCTCGACAAGATATACGTTTAGGTGTTTAACAGATGTGAGTTTCTCCTCATAAAATCCACCAAATATTGAATCATTTTTATAATCAACCAGCTGATATGTGATCGGAGAGGTACTGTTTACTTTGATAATTTTAAAAATTTCAGTAGACCAATTCGGTTGATAACCTTTTTCAAAGGTGTTTTTGTATTTACTTATTCTAACATAGTCTCCAACTTTATATTTAGCTTTTAGAGAAATTTTAGGTTGCATGTAAACATCTTTTAAAATAAATTTTTCGTTTTTCTTAGAAATTTTTTCAGGAGGTAATTTAGTTGTTCTATGTTTAGTGGAATTATAGGTGTTTAATAAAGATTGCAATATATTAATCCATTTGTAGTTTCCTTGTAAACTAAATATTTTCCACATTAAATTGGTTAAAGTTCGATTAAAGCGTTCTACAATAGATGCTTTCATTTCAGAGTAAGTATGATAGTGATTAATAACCTTCTTTACAACAAAATTTTGAAATATCGAATTGAAAAATTCTTTACCTTGATCTGAATGAATGTTTTTAGGTAGGTTTTTAGCTCGTTTTATAATTTTCTTTAACGCATTTAAAACATTACTACCGGTTTTAGTTTTAATTGGTTCAGCATAAGCATATTTAGAAAATATATCTATAACGGTTAACATATATTTAAAACCTTTGTTGAATTTTCCATAAGGAATCATTTCCACTAGGATACCTTTGTGACTTTCCTTCTAGGATACCTTTTTCTAGCTGATCTATGTATTTCTTTTACTATTTGAGATCTTGACATGATTTTTACACCATCTAACTAGTTTTAAAAATCCAATTTTACATTTCTTTATTTATATACTCTGCAAACTTTAAATTTTGACTGTGTTCTACAGTATATAATGCGGTTCAATTTTACTGGCAAATCATTTTTAACTCAATTTTTGTAAGATATTTTACAAAAATGGCAGCTGATTCAACAACATTTCCATTTACTGAGGAAACTGCAATAGTCAGTACACAAAATGAGGTTCAAGTTGATGAAATTACATCTACTGTAGATGACGAGGAATTAATGGAAACTGAAGAATTCATACCACCGTTTCAAGTTTTAGATGAAGATACAGATGAGCAACAAATTTGGGAAATAAATAACCAAGAAGGAGATCCTGACTATTTTGCAGAATTTTTTAGAAATAATTTATAGCCTAAAATAATATATAAGAATATTTGTATAAATGTATATGTATCTATAAGTATTTCATAATAAAAACAAATTAAATAAATTTTACAAATTTTTCATTTATTGTTGTTCTTGACTAAAATTTTACAAATTTTATTTTCTAGTAGTACAGGTATTTCAAAAAACAATCTAGAATAATTACATTGAACGCTATAACGTTGTATTGGAATATATATTTCTTCATGCAATTTCATAACATGCTTTTCTTGACACGTTTTTATATATTTAATAACATATTCCCGTACATTTGATTCAGCACTTTTATTGTGTGTCATTACAGCTTGAAGAAAATCAATGAAGTTGTAAAATGTGTCAGGTTCCTCCTTGTTAATACTAAGACATCGACCAATAACAATTCTTAACCCATATTGTAAACATAATTTTTTATTCTTTATTGATTGTTTCGAGTACCTTTCACAAAATTGCTGATGGAACTTACACCAATCATGATATTTTAAAATAGCTGGCTTTTTTCCAATACGGTGAAAAATGCAAGTTGCTACAAGAGATTCTATATCAAAACCAACAAGAACTTTTAATGACTGATTTCTGTGAGAAAATATGTATAGCTCAACAACAAATTTGTATTCGAACCTTGGTCTTCCATTACTACGTTTTAACTAAAGCTTTTTAATATTAATTATATTGCTGAGGTACACAAGATTGTGCAAAATTTGAATTTCCAAATAAATTATAGAACATATTAATAATCAGATTGTCGTTTTCTACATGATTATGTTGTGAAATTCATTAAAATAAGTTTTCATACTTAAACCAAAACATCTATACCAGTCAAAAACGCAACAGTATTGCCCACATACATCTCAAAGAATACCCTGTATCTGCTTATTATTAAAAACTATCCACTGATTATTCAAGTATTCGAAAATTTCCGGTTTATCTGGAACTCCACCATACGAATCAAAATATTCTGTGCAACCATACTTTGGAATATAAAGGGCAAACCAATATGTTCCCGGATCTTTTATCTTGTCAGTGTTTACAATTAAAAAAGTTGGTTTTTCTATTATTTTTGGAATTTTGTCTAAAGCAAAAACTCCCTTAAAATATTTGTTTGTAAATTTGTTACATTTTAAAACACTAATTATTTCTAAAGTGTTCATGACTCAAACTGACTTAAATCATACACTCTACTTATTTCATTAATGTAGTTCATTAAAAACTCCTTTTTTATTTTTTCATTTGTTATAATAACATCAAATTTTTCTAGTACCTGTCTTAATTCTTTATTAATTTTATCATTATGTACAGTTCCGAAAGAGTAATTTTCAAAATTTTCATTTATAATTTCTTTGGTTGGAAATTTGTAAGTAAACTCTTTTACAAATTTTTTACAAGGTTCTTTAATTCCAACTAAACAAATATCTTTTACAAAAAAAGTATTTTTATCATCACAACAAAACTTCACATCCACAAGTGCACAGGACGATGACATCTTGTCGAATATTCAAATACATGTATTAGTATTCTATTTATAGATTTGTAAATATATTTCGATTTTTATCAATTTGTATGCTTGCATCAAATTCTCCATAAACAATAGCAGTGAGTGTAGATGTAAGTGGTTTTGATAGCCTTGCCTCAATTCTAACCGTACCCTGGTTTAGTAAACCTTGACATACTTCATTTCCAGATGCATCTGGAGTTAAATCAAAAGCTAGTATAAAAAACCCATTACTAAACATAGACTTTGTTATCTGATGACCTTTATCATTGTGGTAAATTCCAGTTCCAGAAAAAAGTGTAGTGTATGCTCTTGTACAGGAATTATTTTCATCTGAAAAACTCGTTTCAATTGCTGAATTAGGTATTTGAACACCATTTACGTTTAACACAAATTGTGAAATATCAAAATGTTTAAAATTGTATGGGTTTTTTGATCTTTTTCCAGAGTAACCCACATTTTCTGTCATACAAAAAATTATTGTGTTTGGCAACTGTCCAATAAAAACATTATCAAGTGATATTGACGAGCTGTTCATTGGAATTGTAAAACTTTTTACTTCAACGCGTTTATAATTATATTTAGCATTGGATTTCCCAAGAACATCATTGTGTGCTAACAGTACGCTTGGATTAACGGTAACATGTCTCATAAATAGCGTGGCTTCTATAATTTTTAATTGTGATTCATCAGAATCGTCTGCAAATAGATAAAAATCTGGTTTTTCAAGTGTTAAAACTATACGAATGTCAACATTATTTATAAGTAGAGTAGGTTGATTAAACATATCTACGTGTAGTTTACCCATAAGTTCCACTACATTGCTATTAAGATACAATTTTTGGCGCTCTTTTGAACCATTATTATCAGATTTAGCTATATTTGCTTTATCTAAAATCCATCCTGCACATTCTAAATGTGTTGCAGCAACATCTGTACCATAATTTAATAAAGATTCAATATAAGCTCTATAGTGATAATTTCCATCAGACGGTGTTATATTTTTACCATTTAATTGAACATTACATTATTTTATTAAAGAATGTAAAATGTTATTAACTACACTTGGTTCTATTATTACTTTTCCATCAGCATTTTTATCATTATTCCATTGCGTTCCATCTTTCTTTAAGATCTGTACTTTTAATCTCAAATATGTAGAAGACAAATCTCTATATGTATCGCCATGACCCAGTGAAACAAATTCAATAGTTGAAGGGTTGTCTAAAGAAGCAATAGGATTGTAGGAAACTTCTTCAGATCCTAAAATGCTAGACTGAATGGGTTGGGTTTTAAAAATATCCAACTCAGATTTCATACACTCAATCATAATTAATTAAAAATATCTTTTTGTTTCTTTTTGTTATTATCTTTGCGTCGTTTTGACGTAAAATAGTTTAAATTTTTAATGAATGGTATTTTATAGTATTTTATATCTTTTACCAGAACCATACATTTCATTTAGTTTTCGTACGGCATCACGTCGTACATTTTTAACAATCTCTTTACTACGATCTTGCATAACTTCTTTTACATTTGCACTAGATGCAATATCAGATAAAGCATTGATACCAGAGTTAATAACCTCTTTTTTCAAAATATCAGCGCCTGAAGTAAATAATGGTTTCAAATATCTAAAAAGTCCCCCAAAAAAGCTTCCCAATCCACGACCTCTTTGAAAAGGTACGGTTGAATATAACAAAGGGCTGATATCATCAAGTCCTCTACCAGATTGAATTAAATAATACTTATAGTATACTCTCTCCATAATGAATAAAATAAAATAATATATAATTTTGTAAAATCGCTTTTATTTATACTTTTTTAAAATGTAATACAATTTTTGTTGGAATTGAACAATTGGAAAAGTTTATTTTGTATCCATATTTATCACATAAAAGTAATGAAATGTTATTAAATGATTTCTCCACATTGCAATATTGAATATTACTGAATTCTTTTACAGTATCAGTGAAAGAATTTTGTATGTTAACAGATCTTAAACAGCTTACATCTTTATCACCTATTTTTTGCGGTTCAATTATGTCTGTGTATATAAAAAACATATCTGGTTTACAAATGGGAATCAATTGTACACTATCTATAAAAGTTTTGAAAGCTTATATTACACGTGATTTATATTTTTTAAAATCTGTAACTTTAAAAGATACTTGATTGAAACATGTTGTCAAAAGTCCTTCGAGGGTATAAGCGTAATTTGCTCTTATTTTTATATCTATTTTAGGCTTAGTAACACATATTGTGGTGTAACTTAAATTTGTAGGCATCTCCTCAGCTTTTGTTGGTTGTGTATAATGAACTTCATCGTTTATAAAATTAAAAATTCCCCAAATCAACTGTCGTTCAACTTCTTTTCTTGTAAACCTATTAAGTGGGCGTATATTTTGAATTAGTGTTGGTAGTAGAAAAACTTTCCAGTCGCATATCATTTGTTTTTCTATGTATGGAATATATGATGTTCCAACACCTATCATATCTTTCTGCATACCTTTAATAAATATTTGAGTACTTTTTTCCCATTCTTCCCATTCCCATTTGAGTACTTTTTTCCATACACATTTGGAACGAAATCATTAACATACATTTCTGAAATACCTACTTTCCACCTTGAATCACACATGTATTTATTCATTTTATTTGTAAAAGATGATAATGAATTTTCTGGATAATAGTTCATAGATGAATCACTGAGTAAAGTGACATAAAATTCATCATTTACTTGTATGTTGTCCATGAGCTTGCGGATTTATTCTTACGAATTGGGAAATTAAGTTCTGTTTGAGTATTACCTACTGCTGACCTTAAAACACGTCTTGACGAATTATTCAACTCTTTGCTATTTATAGTTTTTTCTTTTTTCGTTGGTGGGCTTGGGCTATCTAAGGGGAACAGTTATAATATCTCCTGTATCAGTTTCAAAAATTTGTACATTTTGATTTCTAATTGATTTTCTTTTTCTAAGACGTTCTCCAACTGAAGCAGGTGACAATGCTTTTGTTAAAACATTTTCCTGAATTTCATCATCAGCTTCTTTTTCATATACTTGTTCTTCTTCAGGAAGTATACATTCTTATATTCAGGAAAACGCGATTGAGTTTCCACATCTATATACATTGGTTTTGCACGAGTTTGAGTACCTTTTGTTTCCGTAATTTTTATTTTCTCCTCTTTATTTCTAGGAAGTTGTCGTTTTTTTTTTCTTATTTTAAATAGATTTTGTCTGTATAAATACCATTTTTGAGTGTCCGTGAGATGTTTATTTAACAATATTTTTTTCATATTTTTATCCAACTCATTAAGTTCAACGTCCGCATTTTGCTTCATTTTCTCATAAATCCCAGGTTTTAAAATTATCATTTTATTAAATGTTGTATTATTCATTTTATAAAATTTCCGATTATCCCTGATAGTATTGCACCAAGAAGTGTAGGTAAAAATCCACCACGTTGAATAATAATTTTTCTTTTGCTATTTATAGATTTTTTCCGGCAAATAAGTGATCTTAATTCTTTTTTATACTTTCGTAATTGGGTTGTTGCTTTTTTACTCAGATTACAATTACCTTTTAAAATATTTAAAGAGATTTCGCAAAATGTTTTTATTACTTCAGAGTCACAGTGTTTTATAATTACTTTCTGGAATTTTGGTTTAAAGGTTTTTAATACGTGCAATATATGTCGATTGGTCTTCAAACGTTTCATATTCCTCCCCAAATTGTTCTAATTGATCTCTCGTAATAACACAAACCTTTCCCAAATATATCACTTCTTAATCGAAATATATCATTAACGTCTTGAGTAAGATCTATTAATATATAGCCATATGGGACTGACGTCACATCATTATATACTTTTTCAAATGCTTTAATTTGATTGGGATATGCGAGCTAGAGGTAATATCTGCGATTTATTTCTTAGATTTTTGAAAAGTACTAAATATTTACAGTTGAGTGAAATATCTCTTGAAAATTTACCCCGGTGAAAAACATTTTGTGTTACAAATATTACAGATAAATTTCTATGATGTGATCCTCTAGTAAATAAATCCCATACATACTTATCATGAGAATTTAACATCATATCATCGATAATAACTAACAAAGGTTTTTGATTATCATTAAAATCTGGAATAGTGTTACTATATTCCATATCTTTGACATATTTTGGAACGGCATTTTTGTCTGGATTACACCAAATTATTCTATTAATATGTGGTTGTATATTTTCTTTTTTATATTTTATTAAATTATGAATAAAAGTGGTTTTACCACAGCATGATGGACCAGCCACCATCATAGTAAACGAGTGAAACAGCATAATTATATTAGTTAAAAACTAACTCTGTTAATCTATATTTATACGAAAAGCTCTTTTCCCGAAGTGAATATAAATGTAATTTAGTTATTCTATGGAACATTCTTCCATAAACCTTCGACATGGTTAAACAAGTTCTCATAGTTGACCTACAATTTTTACAAGGAAATGAAAAGCAATATTTCCTAAAAGAGTTAGCCATACTTGAAAAAGGAAGTTTAATTCCAACTGTGTATCACTTCCAAGCACCGTACCCCGCAGAAGAACCTAGTCAGGATATGAAATACAATAACCAGTATTGCGAAAATAAAATAAATGAACTTAAATGGAATAACGGTTTAGTTGAATATTTAGATGTAAAATGTATATTAAAACACTATTTAGAGTCAGCTGAAAAAATTTATGTTAAAGGAGAACAAAAAAAACTTTTTCTTCAAAAGTACATTGACAGTGTTAAAATAGAAGATCTAAGCAGAAACTTGCCGTCATTGCAAAAGATTGATAACTTTAAATCAAATTGTCCTATACACTTATCAAACAACAATTTCAGATGTGCTGTTAAAAATTGTTATAATTTTAATTGTCAATTTTAAAGGAAAAAATGTTAGATTAAGACTTTCAATTTTCATACTTGCACGATGTGAATTTAAATAACAAAACTAAAAAAGTTCACTTCAATATTAAACAAGAAATTCACGTTATGCATGTATGGGAGTATGCTTACAGATCAGCAAGGAAAAGTCATTGGGAAGAATACGCACGTGATAGAAGTAGATTTCAAAGACGTATAGAAAAAGTTGGTCTCACTATTTCTGCAATTTTAACATCTGCTCATCGTAAAAAAATGTTACAACTTAGATTTAAATAAAAATATAATAATAAAAGAATTTAAACATACAAAAATAAATGTCTTTTATTTTTATCTTATGTTTTTAAAATAGATACCATTTAACCTATCATTTAACCTATCTTTGAATTACTTTTTATTGTATACAAAAACAAAATCAAAAAAACAAAAAAACATAAATGCATATCAAGAGTAAAGAGTATATCTTTAGTTTAATCAGTTCCATATTTTTAATTTGCTGTTTGTTTTCTTTTTATTCATATTTTCTGAACATTCTTAATTAAAAAAAATATCTTACACGACATGCAGTCAGCTAACTAATGACTTTCGTTTTCTCTTTTCTTCTATAAATTCTTCTATCCAGAAGAGATCACATTTTTATGTAAGCAAAAAAAATCTATATCTTACTTTAATTTTTTTTCTTTATGCTAACAAAAAAAAAAACAAAAACAAAAACACAAACAGGATTACACTTTTTCTTTTCAATTTTAAATATACGCTGTAGATTTAAAAATAAAAAAAATGTTTCTGTTTTTTATTTTCATATAAGAAATTGTCTTACTACTATTATATGTGCGCCTAGTATTTAAACTTCAGTTATACAATTTTGTTTATTAAGGGCCGACCCTACGGTCCTTTTTATTGTTTTATTATTGTTGTTTTATTGTTTTTATTGTAAGGGCCGACCCTTTAAATTGTTTAACACTTGACTTCCTACTATAAAACCATTTGGAACTTATAAGTTAACAACCCACACATACAACCTAACTTAAAACCTAAACCAAAACAAATTTTTGGCTTATAGTAACCAAGATAAATAAAATCAATTTGTTCAGTTCATAAACCCTGTCTGACAACATACACAATATCAACAACCTTCACTTCCTATTATAAAACTATTTGGAACTTAAAAGTTAACAACCCACACATACAACTTAACTTAAAACCTAAACCAAAACGATGTTCTTGAGCTACTAACCAAGCATGACCTACATTAAACCCATAAATCAAAATGTAGGTCAACATGTCATGCGATATGGGTCAAATTTTTTTCCCATCCCAAAGTGCAGGGTTACCTACTCTTGATGTCGCTTCTTTTGGATTGAGACTCTTCTCCAGCTGGCGTGGATGGTCTTGCTGTCGGTTTTGTTTTCTATTTCTTATATCCATTAATGAACGCTTTAAATTTGGTTATTAAGTTTAAGGAAAGTTCTTCTGCTTCTTCATAGCTTTTTTGATATTCCTTGAGTAAGGTGCTATTGTGCGCTTATCCCCCAGTACTTCTAGATGCTTCTCAACAAAACGTCTCCATATGCTGTGAACACGTTCCAGACGACTTTCGAAGTATTCCAATGAATGTCTGTCCTTGCTATCTTTCTTGTAATTTCTGTTGACTCTAAAAAGCTCTTCCAAATTAGCCCTTTGAATTTCTTCACAAGAAAGAGTAGTCATTGTTTTTTTTATGTTGATATAAACGGCTGGTCCAATTATCTTTTGATCATTTATGGTTAAATGATCAGGCTCGAAGGACCAATGATTTGTTTGTTGATAAACTGTTTATTTTGTTCTGTCTACTTATTATAAATTTACATCTTTCTATATAAATTAAATACTAAAATCAGCATTAATTACACCTTGAATATCGTTATACATTAAGTACAATTATTTTCCCTATTATAAACTTGAAATATTTTTATACTGACCTACATTACTTTAAATCTACATTAAAATTTTACAACAACAGTTTACATTACATACATTTGATATAACATAAGTTAATTTACTTAATACAATATTGTATTTCATTTAAACATTTAAGTTTATGCATAAAAATGCAGCGTCAGCGAAAACCATTGCATAACGTTTAATTGTTCAAGAAATTTTACTTATTACTAAATATAGTAAATTTTAAATCGTAACTTACATTGACTAAAGTATTCTGAACAGCCATATTTTATATTATAGCCAAATAACATAAAATAACTACTAAATTTTAAGTATGTACCTTCCTTTAAGAGTTCTGATTTCATTTCATTACATATGACGCTACAAACATATGGTATAGTTTCTGATAGAAAAGCTAGCGATAAACGTGTTTGATATTCTAAACTTCTAAAGGTTTCTTCTGTCGTCAAGAATCGGAAAACCGCTATTAAGGTGTCCTCTTGCGAAGTATCTAGTCTCATTGTTCTATTTCGCTTCGTAATTTTTTTTGTATATGTATATTCTAAAATTTTTAAGAAGCACGTTTCGTTCATGAGGATATAACGGGGGTACCCATCTTTGTCTTCCAATCTAAGTTCTTCAGTTAAAAATTTAAAAGAACTTTTAAAGTCTCTTCGCATTCGCCAAGACTTGACCAAAGGTTGTAAAACCAAAGGTGAAAGTCGTTTTTCGTCGCTGTCGCGTTTTAAAAGTTTATTTTTGGTATAAACTTATAAATACGTAAGCCAGCAACGCCGCGAATCGATTTTCTGCTAAATTGCGGACCTAACAAATTTTTGTAACATTGTATGCGAATTATATTATTGTATTATTTCGAATTATAATTGTATCCTTAGAATATAGAGTATAAGGAAAAGTAATTCCAAAAAATAGTGAGGCAAATTCTAATACAATGACAAAACACTACTACATCGAAAATATTGAGTGTCGTTGCCACGAATCTTTCAAAAGAGCATTGCTCACTGAATATATTTTTTAAGTTTCAAGAGCACCACTTTTAATATTTTAAAAAGATAATTTTCATTCTTATTCGAACTGAAATATAAAAATAATATCATATTATTTATGTTTTGTATTTTTTTATGTTAAATTATATGTTAAATTAAAACAATTCTAGATAGAATTATTAAACTAATAATGACAACTTATTTCCAAAGGAATCTTCCTAAGGTTCGTACAAACTAAGGTTCATACAAACTGAAATAAAAACTGGTATTTGTATAGCCTTTATGTTAGATTTAATACCACTCCCAAAATCAACAAAACCGTAACAATCATTCCCAAATCAATCAGTATGTTGCCGTATATAGATTTCATCAAATACTACATTTAAAAAACGCTCAATTGTTGTTGTTGTTGTTTTGTTGCTAATTACCGAGATAAAAAATTTTGATTCAAAGCAAATTTTTTTAGTTCAGAAGAATAGTTTTTGGACAGTAATTTATTATTTTTTAATATTTGACGATCTAAAATTAATTTACTGGGTCCTGAAATTTCTTCTAACATAGCAAAAACTTAATCTGGAAAACTTTAATTTTTAATTTTTCTTCTATTGTTTTGTTTTAAGGTTTTAATTTTCCTATCCTCCTTTTTCATTCTTTCTTTCAAAAGCCGTAATTTTTCTTTCTTTCTTGGTTTTTAGACTACAAAGAATGGATTAGATGTTGGGAATAATTTTCGGTTTAAAGAAATTCTTTTGTTTTTGTTATTGCTAATTTTATGATTATATGAACTAACAGTTAAAGGAATCGGAAACTCTACCTAGAAAAGCTAATTATACATTATAATGTACAAACAATTTTATTTTAATATTAATTTATTTTATAACTTTTATAATATAAAAATCCATATTATGCGATTTAATAAAAGCAATTTAATAAAAAGCGAACTAGAAAACAACACTCCAATTTTCTCAAAAGCAAGTTGATCACGTGAGCAATATGTTAGCTGCAAAACACTTGGCTGCAGCTACACATTTATCACGCGACTCATTGATAGCCAACTGGTTCTAGTCCATTTAAAATTGATTGCATATTACTAACATCCACTTTGATTTAAGCCCTTCATTCTTGGGAAATCAAAAGAATAAACTATTAATTTTTGTTGGGAATTATAAATTTATATATTAAAACAAAAATTTTAATTAAATATTAAAAAATCAAAATATGAACAAAGTTTACATTTTTATAATAATAGCACACGTCACTGATACAAATATTTTTTCATCATGGCTTTTGTCAAAATTACAATTTTTTTGCATAGCATGATTTCTAAATTATTTAGGTTTTACACATTGTATTATTAATTTTATAATTTTATTATTATAATTTACACTTACCTGTGAAACGATAATCCTATTTTTCGATGTTTTCCAGCATTTAGATTGTAAACTTGTAAACAAAACTAAACCAAACAAACAAAATAATTATATTGTCATGGAAATTTAATTTTTTTTTTTGACAATAACAGGCACATTTTGACAATTAAAGGTAATTGATAATACTTCACTAATTTTTATATACATACATACATATGTACGTATACAGAATTTTCTATTCCTTAAACTCTATATTCTAATATTGTATTCAAAACCGAACAAAAAGTGTGCAAAATACAAAATCAAAGTGAAATAACGGAAATCCTTGTGGGCAACGCTCAAACAGAGTGATTTTCCGTGCACGGGAAAAATCAAAACTTCGACCAAATACAATAATCGATTTTCTCGTGAATAATTCATTATGCGATTGACTAATTTTTTGTGGATGGAAAATTTTTTTGAAATTTTTTGGTACACATAGAAAATAGATTCAAACCGCGTGAAAATAGTACAATTCGAACAAATAACAATAGGTAATTATTAAAAATGATACTAAAAGTGGTTCAAACAACAATTCGTGCATTAATATAAAAACAAGAACAGGTCAAAATCAAAAACAATAGACGAATAGTGTACTCCATTAATACACAAACTTTTTCGTGCGCAAATAATCAGTACTATATAAGCTTAGCATGTCCTGGTACAACCAGTTTTCCATCAATAAAAAAAAAGAAAAAGTAGAGAAAAAGAAAAACACAAAAAGAACATAAACAAACAATTTTTAAACAAAAAAAGTGCTAAATAAAAACAAACAGTCTTTCCTGAAATTAGTGAAAACCCCAAAGATATAGAGGAAAAAACCTAATAATCAAGCCGCAAGCGCCCAATAGATGCATAAGGGGCTTCAACATATTTATAATTGACAAACAACTTAGGAGTATCGTCCTGGGTGGGAGCTCAAAATATAACAGAGAGAGGAACATCATTTTAGAAGCGCCGAACAAACCATACGCCAACAAGATGCTCGCAACAAAGAAACTCAGCACAGGGTGGAACACTAAGGAAAACATCACTGTAGAGATGTTCAAATCTTTGAATCAATGTAAAGGCATCTTCTACTCCTATGACTTGGCAGGGGAGTTCTACAAAGATGAGGAAATTATTCAAAACCTCAACGAAGATAACAAGAACGCTGAGATCACGAAAATTTACAGGTTCCCAGCGAAGACTACGGATAGAAATGGGAAACCCAGAAAATACTGCGGCCTAGTCAGCGTGGCCTTCGACACCTGCCAGCTGCCAGAAGAGCTAAAGGTGGGGTCCACGATCGTGACGGTTAAGAAATCCTACCCCAACCCCATAAGATGCACGAACTTCCAGAGACTCAACCATAGAGTCAAGTTCTGAGGAGCAAAACCCCCAATTGCGACGTATGCAGCGCGGAGATCATACCAGAAGTCGCGGAAGAACATAGAAGTAAATGCATAAACTGTGCCTCGGAAGCTTAGGACGATAACCACAAGCCTAGCGACAGGGGATGCCCAGCATACGTAAAAGAGAAGGAGCTGCTAAAAATCAAAACCGACCTCAGGTGTACTAGGAGTGAAGCCTACGAGGTCTACATAAAAAATACGGCAAATGAAGAAGCATTGCGAGCAAGCAAATCGATCATAAAGAACAACCCAACCTGCCTGCCTCGTAAGCGGACGCACTTGCTAAATAGGACACCTCCCTACCGAAGCCAGAAACTACAGTAAAGCCAGCGGAATTTCAAGTTGGACCCGCTACCCAACTAGCTCTACAAATCTCCAACACAATTAACAACAACAGAACATCGAGCATAACAGAAACAATCCCCAAAGCAGTGAAATTAGACAGTGCGCCACCAAAAAGTAACCATACAAGGAAGACCCAATCCGAAACTTACACACTCAGGCAAACCCAAAGCACCCAACATAAGCAAAAACAACAAAACACCCTAACAATAGGAGGAAACAAGCATGAAAAAAATCAAATAGCAGATCACAAAACAACTTCGAAAATACACACACTCAAAACCAAGTAGGCTCAGGTTAAACAGGCGCAATCAATCGGACTCAGAAATGGAAACCTCTGAAGACGATTCACACGTCCCACCACAGGTAACAGACAGCAAACAAAAATTGAGAGGAGCTGGCAGCTCAGAGAAGCCAGCCACTAACAAACCGCACATTTTCGATCCGGAGACCTACCGTAAAAACGAAACCAAAAAAAAGCAGCAGAAAAAACCAAACAGATTTGATACCACCAGACCAACAGCCATGATAGAAAACCCTGCAATAGCAGGCATGGTCTTCATCCCGAAATAAGACAAATGCCAATATCAAGCAACAGCACCAGCCCCACCATCACGCCAGCAATACGAGGGAGGTATGTCATCCTCTAGTGGAATATTGCTGGTTTCGACTCCAACAAGGGTTTCCTGGAGATACTACTGAGGAAACCCAACCCCCCGGCAGTAGCTCTCCAAGAAACATACAGAACCCAGGAAATAGTAGAGAAAATCTGGAAGCAAAGCCTTAACTTCACCCAGGTAGACGTTCGCACACCCCTTAAAACCGTAGCGGTGGAGATAGAGCTATCTGTCAATAAAGGAAAGATCACCTTTTACAACATCTATCGTAAAATGCGAATGAAGAACACCGGAGACATGCTACGAAACCTGGCCAGAGGGTTGCAATGCCCGTATATCATCCTGGGCGACTTCAACGCCAGGAACACAATGTGGGGCGACGGCGTAAACAACAGAGCCAGTATCGAGGTAGAAGAGTGGCTAGACAACAGTCCAAACCTACAGCTACTCAATGATGGCAGTCCCACCATGTTAGCATCATGTATTGACCTAACGGTTGCAGCTCGGGAGGTGGCAGCTAAAGTGGAATTGCAGGCGGTGATAACCCCATACTGCTAAAGACCAGGGGTGAACAGAGCAGTCCAATGGTAGCAGGCCCAAGCAGAAGGGCTAAATTTAACTTCAAATCGGCAAATTGGGCTAGCTTTAAACGCGAGGTAGAAGATCAATTGGCCTGGCCAGGTGGCGGAAATGTAAGCACAGCACTTTCAGCAAGAAACGGGCAAAAGCCAGCCGGCAAAAAGCAACCAGGATCGTAACGCGGTGAGCCCGCAAGCGGAGTAAGACACACCCATAGAAGACAAAATCTCGGCGACAGAGTTAGAAGCGGCCATCTCCACCGGCAAAAAGAAGTCGCCAGGGCTGGACGAAATCTCCTACGTTATGGTGAAAAACGGCGGTATAAGGGCAGGCTGCGCAGACTGTACAGGTGTATCGCGCTCATCTCGATAATGTCCAAAATCCTGGAGAAAATCGCGGCAAACAGGATTAACTAGCTGTTTGGTAGAAACATAAACGGGGAGATACACGGATTTCAGGCGAACAGAGGAACAACGTCAGTGCAGTATGAAATTGAGAACCACAAAGCCATGTTGTTGGAAGGCAGGCAGCACGCAGACCTGCTCTCCATGGACTTGGCAAAGGCCTTCGACCGGGTACAGTTAATCCAATAGTCAAGCAGCTAGAAGAGTGGGGATCAGGACCGACCGCGGTGCGGTACACAAAGAGCTTTCTCTCGGCCAGGAGATTCACAATAAGAGTAGCGGGTGCACATTCGAACTCTACGAGAATATTAGGGGTAATACTCCAAGGATCACCATGTGCAACAAGGTACTTCAACCTGTATATCGCATCGCTAAGCCGCCAATCAGAAAAAAAACAGGGGTCAGGCATTGGATAAACGCCGATAACATCCTGGCGCTAGCCGAAGCGAACCCTTCTCAGACGGAGAGGGAGCTGGCAAACTGCACCAATTTGATAAAGTCCTGGTGCGAAGAGAACGGTGGCGAACTGGCGGAGGGCAAATCAGAGGTGGTGCAATTCTGCAAAACAAGACGCTGTGGTAGTTTAAAGCTGGACCTGGGGATCGCGGAGCTCCCACACAGAGAAAATATAAGGGTGCTTGAGATGCAAATAGGTCGGGGCAGTAAGTACACTTGCCACATAAACCTGTTGGTGGAGAAGCTGAGGAAAGCCAACAGCCTACTCAAACTGATCTGCCCGAAAAAAAGGCCCCCCGACAACCACGGCAGCCAGAATCGCCAAGGCCTTGATTTTCGGCAGGTTCGACATCTGCATACGCTTTAGGGAGAGACGCTGCATGCAGGCAACGCGAGCGGTACTCAAAGCGATGTACATCGAAAACCAACCCTTCCACGAACTGGTTAGGAACGCCTGATGCGATAACATCGCAGTTGGGGCAAACTCTAACATAAGCAAAACTATTGAACTCATCGAGCCAACCGGGGTAGAGATAAACGCGAAGATACGCAACTCGCCAGAGGAGTATAGAGCCAAGTTTAGGGAGTGGAGGCTCCAGAACAGGGCACACCACGAAATCTACACACACGCCGCAAAAGGGCCCTACGAGACCGGCTACGCGGTGGTGCAAGATGGAGTCACGATACTAGCAGGTAAGCTAAACAACACTACCTCAGTATACGAAGGAGAAAAAAAGGCCATTTTGGTGACCCTGGAGCTGGCGGAAAACTGCCAGGCCGTCACAAACATCTACTCAGACAGCCTAAGCACCATTGCGCATTAACGATCAACAAGGCCAGGACGCACGAACTAACATAGGCCACCCACGTGCTAAAAACAAATGAGAAGAGCATCCAAACCTGCTGGGTCCCGGGACATGTTAAAATTGAAGAGAACGTGTTGGCGGACCGGGCGGCCTAAGATCACCCAACTACTACAGCCCCGGCCTCGCTGAAGTACACCCTTAGCGGGGTGCTTCAACTTAAGCAGAAACAAAGAATGCTGACAGATAGAACACCTCACAAAACGACTGTTCCCCAGCATCAAACAGTACCGCCGACTTCTTCCGCTAAAAAAGGATGTGGCGGTCAAAATCACTAGGCTGAGGCTCGGCACGACCCTGGCAACACACAGCCATCTGTATAATAGAACACCAACGCCAGAATGTCAAGCTTGCCAAACCAGGCTAACCGCCGAACACATGTTCAGCGGATGCAGCATATCCGGGGCAGAGACCACACTTGACCCACTCAAACCAGAAAACGCTATCGAAGTAGGCAAGATAGTCGAGGTGTGTAAGAAGCAGGGGTTGTGGCACACTATATAAAAATCAAAAACAACACACCGTATGGGCCCATCACAACAAGCGAGCATTCACAACCAACGAGCACGTCTATTTACGTGTTCTACACAGCTAGAACGCGATGAATTCAAGCAGCAAGCACTACAAACACCGGTTTCCGCGATGAAAATGCTTCTATTGGAGAACCAGCAACAGAGCTAACGGGGGAGTACTTCAGATCTCACAACACAAAATACGTAGTGTAGTCAGAGACACACAAGATAAAACACGTAGGACGATCAGTCCAGTCGCGGGGGACAGTGTCCTAGGCCATTCATGGCAGACAGACTCCAAGTTAAGTACAAGAGGCAGAAAGCTCAACACAGGAGTCGAAAAAGCAGCCAAAGGGCACAAACTACTGTGCAGTGAACCAACAGAGTGCGGAACTACAGACGACGCGGCACCCTCAAAAAGTGGAGCCTGGGTCACTCTACTTGTCAATTGGGTATTTCGAGTGGTCGGAGTGGAGTCGCGGAGCACACTCACCCAGGCACAAACTTGGTAAGCAGACTGCAGTTCAAACAAAGCACAACAACAGTAGTGTCAATATAATATCACGCAGCGAAGGCAGTGAACACAATCTCCTGCAGGGCGTAAGCCAAACTGTTGCAACACCACAATCCTACAATATTGTGCCGAGATTCTTTAGAATGTAAAATTATCCTATAAGTAGTACAGTTTCAATCTTTGACTTATATTGAATTTCTTAATTTTGAATCTTTTTGTATTTTTTGAATTTTTTGAATTTTATTTTAATTTTTTTATCTTTTTGAATTTTCGATTGTCTAAGCTTTTGAATTTTTATTTATTGAATTTTTTGAATTCTTTATTAAGATTGTTTTGCTTTTGTTTTGTTAAATTTACTACGAATGTTAAGTTTTGTTTTTTGTTTTTGTATTGTAAAAAAGAAAATAGGTACTTAATAACTTGTAAACGAAAATGTATATAGTCGCTGATCCACATCCGAAAGGAAAAGAGGCCATCACTTTGGAAGGGTATTGCATCTAAAGATCAATTAAATAAATAAATAAATAATGACCTTAGAAGATGTTTGAGATTTATTGATGACAATCTTGCTTGTATCATCATGTGGTTCATCATTTGGTAAATTATGTGATGTTTACATTTTGTCCGAAAATTAAGCTGAATAATGATAACAAGAAAAAAGTTGCTGTCCATAAATTTACATTGACCTTAGAAGATTTGTAAGATTTATTGTTAACAATCTTGCTCATCATTTGGTAGTGGGCATATTTTAGTTATATTTCTCTGTGTAATTCCTTTGTTCGTTTTTATTGAAACTATCCTTACAATACCATCTTCTCCTGGATGTATTTCCATGATTCTTTCTAATGGCCATTTGTTTGATGAAAATCTTTCGTAAAGATTTTCTTTTCTTAATCTTTCCTAAGTCTTTTTTTATAAGAACTAATTGATCTAGTTTTATGTTCTCCTTTGATTGTTTCCATTTATTTCGTTCCTGTAATGAACTTATGTACTCCTTAGTCCAACGCTCCCAAAAGGAATTTTTTAGTTGTTGCAATAATTTCCATTTCCTTCCTTGAAACCCAAGTGTTTCAGGAGCAGCATGCAAATGTTGGCCTATCACGAAATGACTTGGTGCAAATGCTTCTAAATCATTGCAATCATTACTCGAAGGGGAAAGTGGTCTAGAGTTCAAACTCCACTAAAACTACTAACTCCAGATGTATTGCCTTTGTAGAAAGACAAACAAAAAGTGAAACAGATGAAAGAGTTCTGCCAGGTGATACTCTGGTCTCCGGTAGCGATCCCATGATTTGATTTTGAATTATAGGATTAGACCGGAAACAAACCAAACACTTTCGAAGTATGCGTGTGATTACTGTGATTCCACCAATAATCCAATATTTTAAACGGATAGCAGTTTGTGTAGCTTGCGTGCCTGAATGTAACAATTTTTCGTGATAGTATCTGATGATCGAAATTGCTAAATATAAGAGTCCATCAATTATTACTGGATGTTTTTGTTCATATGATATTGGCGCGAGGATTAACCGACCGCCCTCCCTGAGGAATCCGTTTAAATCTAAGAAAGGATTAAGAGCTTTGATTCGACTTGATAGTTTTATCCCTTTATTACCTTTTAATTGCTGAATTTCTTTTTTGAAAAAGTGGGTTTGCATTAGCTGTCCGCAAGTTTTTTCAGCTGTACTTAATTCTTCCGTTGATAAGTAATTAGTTCGTTTTTCCCTTGGAGTAAGTGAATTGTTCTTGAATCGCAAACACAAAGCCGTTATTCTAATCATTCTAGTAAAAGGTGAATACTGGATGATCCATTCAGGTTCTGGAAGATTGACAACAGTGCTTAAAGTTACAGTTCTTGCTTCAAAATTAGTATGAGACGTCATGTCTTTTATATGTGGCCAGAAGGCTTTAGTGTGACTTAGCCACTCCGGTCCTTTTCACCACAGTTGCTGTTGTCCTAATTGACTCATACTCATGCCTTGAGATGCGATATCAGCTGGATTATCCTTACTTTGAAAGTGGCGCCATTGTGAACGTGTTAAGTTAGATAACATATAACTAACTCTATTTGCTACATAAGTTTTCCATTTATTTGGATGTCGGGTAAGCCATGATAATACAATTGTCGAGTCAGTCCAAAAAAAATTTGTTCATATTTCTCCATTTGAATGTCTTAGATACTTGCTCCATAAGTTGTAGTACAAGTTGAGCTATGATGTTTCCATCTGGCTTTTCAATTCTAATGTAGATAACTGCAGCATAAGCTATCATAGAAGCATCTGAAACTTCATGTAATTGTATTACATTTCCGGGTTCGTAGTTTATCCAGGGTATATTAATTCCTTGAATATTATAAAGATAATTATGTAAGTTGTTCCATTGATCTTGTAAATAATCTGTCAAAGGGCAATCCCAATCAATTTGCGTTAGCCATAATTGTTGCAATAATGATTTAGCCTGTATAAGTATTGGTTGCAACCAACCAAGAGGATCAAAGAGTTTAGATATTTATGATAATATTGATCTTTTCGTATGAAGATTCTTTTCCTGCTTTAGTGGGATCACCTTATAAAAAGAGGCATCAGTTGCTGGTAGCCATGTTTGCTGGTAGTAATGTTTTCAATCTAGTGGTAATTATAATTCCCGATCTGTTTCTGATATTTTTGATAATAAATTATTATCATTTGCTGCCCATTTCCGTAACGGAAATTCTGCCTCCGTCAGGATTTTGCTAAGACCTTCTCTAATATGCTGAGCTTCTTCCAGAGTATAAGCACCTGTCATTAAATCATCTACATAAAAATCGTCAAGAATGATGTCTGCAATTTTTGGATTTTCTAGTTTTACCGACTGCGCTACTTCATGTAAAGTCCTTATTGCTAGGAATGGATTGAGTGGAATGATTGAAATGGAATGCCGACGCGACTCTAAAGGTTACAGTCTTCAATCTATAATCTTTATTTATTTTATTTATTTATATTTTTTCTCAAGAGAGCTTAAAGCTCGTACAGAGTAATTAATTAATTATGTGTTATCTTACAAAACCAGTTATCAAGTAAGTGGTTGTTACAAAATAAATAATACCAGTGCAAAAAAAAGTAATAGTTTTTTATATAAATAAAAAAAACAACAAAAGAGAGAAAAAAGAGAATTACTAACTAAGAAACAAAAGCAAAAAAGAAACAAAAACAAAAACTAGACCTATTCTAAGAGATGATATAAAAAAGAAAAAAAAAATTTAATTTCTTAATTATTAAACTTATACATCAAGTCAATATATTTATGTTTTAACCAATTCTTCAATTTGCTGTAAAACATATCTTTATATGCATTTGGTATATTATTATAAAGAGCGATACCTGTATTCATAATTGGTTCTAAGCCATTCAAATTATGCCCAACGATGTAGCGGATTGGCTGAGCAGATCTAGTGCTGTAACTATGCACTAGTAGTTAGGATATGGGATTGCGGATATATGGAGCGATGAGGAAAAATGTCTTTGGTATGTATTTTAAATGGTAGAAAATTGTCTAAGCTAGAGGGTTCAATGAAAAAGCGTCAGATGTCGGTAGTGTAGAATGAGGAATTTGAGTAGATTGTGTCTTTGATATTTTTTATATTATAAATGAGGTTGGTAGGTTTGTGACTTTGGTTTGGATTGAAGTGAGTTAAAAAGTAATTTTAGTACATTGTGTCTTTGATAGTTTTTATATTAGAAAAGAGGTTATTATGTTTGTGACTTTGGATTGAATTGAAACGAGTATGAAGCGAGTTAACAATTTGAAAGATCTTTCAACGATCGTGTGTGTGTGTCGTTGATATTGAAACACCTAGATCGGTGGAGGTGGTGGTGGACAGTGGCTCTTGCGGTGGCAATTTTCTTAAACTGAAAACTGAAATGACGTTAGGGGGATTCCGTTTTGTTTTAAATATTAAAGAAGAAAAGAAAAAATAAATTACCTATATATTAGAAAAAATTTTTAAAAACTAAAAAATTTTATTTTTTTATATATGAAAACAAATGCCGTCGGTAAAACAATGTATGATAAGAAAAAAAGAACAAATAAAAAGAAAAACACAACAAAAAAATTTTTTTAACATAGAAAAAAATATTTTAAGAAAAAAAAAAAAAATATAAAAAGATAAGAATGAATTATATATTGGAAAAAAATTTAAAATGACGTCAGGGTGATTCCTATTGTAAAAAATTAAAAAGAAAAAAGTATATTAGTGTTTAAAAGTTTGCTTTTATTTATTTTTTAACATCTTCCTATATTTGGAATTACTTTCAAAAACGATTTTTTATTCTACATAATTAGCTATTTTTTTTATTTAACTTTTTTATTACAGAATAAAGTTTTTTATTACATAAATAACACGAAAACTTTTCAATGTTTTGAGAAACAATTTCAAATGTTTCAGAAAAAGAATTTATAGTCAAATGTTTTCGTTTATAATGCTCAGCGCATGTTTTACACATTCTACGTGAATAATCATTGTGATTCGTACCAATAATCCAATATTTGTGTATTATCTTTTCCTTATCAAATATATATTCCGCTTCTCTTTTCAATATGTTTTTTCTATCGATTGATAGTTGTTTCACACGTGCAAATCTTCCCAACATTTCAAAATCTACATTATACAAGAAGCTGCTCTTCATATTCTTTTCTTGTGAAGAACTTTCAATAGACTAAATAATAAATAAATCATTTAAAATACTTTTTGTAATATTTTTACACCTAAAAATTGTATAAAAGGCTAATCTTAATATGAAAAAATACCATAACCTGATTAGACTATTAAGTATAAGCATCATAATGTTTTGGGCTGATAATATTTTACATGGGTATAAATATTGCATTTGTGGACGGAAATGGGCTTCAATTAAAATAATTAATTGGAGAATATTTCACGATTTTTTGGAGGTATATATAACTCCAGAAGGTGGTGAAAAAATTTGTTTATTTAAAATTACAAATGGTGGATCATTTACTAACCAATTCGATTTATCTCCTTTGGATTGGAAACATCTAAAAATAGAAGTATATGGTGGTGATATATCTATTATTGGTAAAATAAGAGGTTTAACAAATAAAAAAAAGCAAGCACCTAATCATTTTCATGCCGATTGCCCTTTTTCTGAAGAAGATGATTGGGAGATGATTGATAAGAATATTTCAAATATTCTGCCAACTGGTAAGAATAAAATTACTGAACATATTGATTCATTACCACTAACAAGAAATGAATATGAAGAAAATCAGAATGAATTGAAAAAGTCGATGATAAGGAAACGAATCGATGAAGGAATTATATTTATAGCATCAATAGAAAATGCATATAATGAAAGAAATAATAAATCAAAAATTGGTGACGTCTTAACTAATTTTAGAAAATTACTTGAAAAGTTAAAAGAAGAATATTTAGATTATATGGAAGCTTATTCAGATGGGAGAGATAGATTTTTACCGCTCTTTATGTATGTGTGTACTATTATAAGTCAAGTAAAGTTTGTGCATAATAAAGAACTTTCTAGAAAATAAAAGTGTAAAATATATATTTATAATTTCCAATCGCGCATTACTGTATAAACCTTGAATGAAGATAGATCAAAGTTTTTTTATGACAATGAAATCATTTTTAATTTTAATATTTTGCTTGTTTACTATTCAAGTAAATTCAGCTCCAACTTCTAATATTAGATTGGATGAATCAGCTTTTGGGAGCACATCTTTTAATATATTACTTCCAAATAATGAGACTGTTAAAGTAAATTTATCAGTTCAGTTTTTGAAACATGTAATTTCCTCAGAAACTAATACTAATAATAATGAAATTACAACAACAACTACAACACAACCATTAACTACTTTGCAAGCAGTTGATCAATTTTTATCAGATAAAGCTGATTCAGTACCACAATATGGATCTATAGATGATGCTATTAAAGCTTTTAGAAATGAATTAGTTTTAAAAGAGCAGAATATTGGTGGAATAATAAATAGTGAACATATATTTTATAAAATAAAAATATAATAAAATGTATAAAATTATTATATAACTAGTTAGAAAATCTTTGATTGAAAATGAATTTTCGATGATTACTATTTAGAACTTTAGAAATAATGTAATTAGTACTTTGGATTCTTTGATTGAATCTGCAGCGATCCAGTGCTATGAATTCCCAATATTTTTGTCGCGCTAACTTATATGCCGTATTCCATTTGTATAATATAAGTCTTTGAGGTTTTAAATTAAAATGAACTCTCTTTTCAACCTCTGGTGGATTTAAAGTTTTAAATTTCACTTCATCATCTTCCTTTTCCTCGTTTTCTTCAGAAGAATCTAAAATATCTAACCATTCGAATAAATCTATAGCCTCGTCTTTACTCATCTTAAATATAACTAATAATATTAATAAAAAACAAAAAAAAACGATTATTTTTATTTATTTTTTTTCTATTCTTTTATATAAATCCATTAGTTTTGTACATTTTAACATATATATTTCAGCTGAATGACATGGACAAGTATCGGGTAGACTTGTAACATCCTCTAATGTATAGGGGCAAATATCCCAATGATATTCACATTCATTTGTTTTAACTTGAATGGAGCTTTTAAATAATTTGAAAAATTTGAAATATTCCCTCAACTCATCATAATGCTCTTCTAGTAAGATATCTCCATATTTATTTAAAAATGTATTTAAAGAATATCCAATTTGTGGTATATCCATTTCAAGAATTAAATTAAGACTGATTCAAATTTTTCTAAATTACTTAATAAATCTAATGCCGATTGAGCTTGAGCTTCAGTTTTTTGCAGTCTCTCATTAATAAATTTAAGTGGTTTTTTGATTTGAAATTGGATAAAATCATTCATTTCTGCAAATTTTTCATTTATTAATATAGAAAATTTGATATGAACTCTTTCTAAACTATCCTCCATTTCTTTTTTGAATATTTTAAATTTTTCTTCTGATAATTTAAGTTCTTTAGATACTGATGTCTGTAAATGATCAAACATTTCTCTCATCTCGTTTTGTAATAGTTCTTTCTGAAAGAAAATATGATTATTTACAAAATTTTGTGTTGCTGCATCCCTTCCATCAATTGGTTCTTGAACATTTGATAAAATTTTGTTATCTAAATCATAATTTCCTTCAGAAGTCAATTTGAAACCTATACCTGGAGGACCTTGAGTATGTAGTTTTCTAGAAGAAGAAGAAGCTGTACTACGCCCAAACTTATCAAGTGACATTTTGATTTTTACTAATTGTTAATGTAAAATATTAGTGAATTATATTTGCTTCTCTCAATTCTTCAATTATAGATACAATTTCATTGTGATGATTGTTGTTACCAGCTGTTTCTGATGCAATTAAAAGCTTTAATCTATCAACTAACTCATTAGGATCATCCCAATAAACTAACTGATTTGATTGATTTGTATAATTTAAATGGGTTTCCGGTGTAGAAGATTTATTAAAATAATTTGCAAATTTTTTTTTCAAACAACCTGAACCAGTTTTTTTATGTCTAGTGTTATAATCATGTTCATATAATTTTCTTAATATATTATTGTATTTAAAACCTTTGTTTCCTTTTATTTGCTCTAAATAATTATAATTTCTTCTATGTGCATTAGTTTTGTTAAGTACTTGATGATATGTTTTTAAATCATTTTCAGTATAGTTTATAGGTTTTTTTTTAAATATCAATTCATATAGACCATCAGTTCCTTTAAAAACTTCATTATCAATCAAAATATTTTTAGTAATTTCATCTATTTCAAAATTAGCATTCCCAAGTTTTCGAACATTTAATGACCTATCAAAATAGGGTCCATATGTCTTATCAAGTTCTGACTTGTTAAGAACAGGAAATTGCGAAATTGATGATTCATCAATAATATTATCAGTTATAGATGAAGTCTCAAATTTTATAGTATTTGGTGTTGAAGTTATAAATTTACTGTGAGTATTACTTTTGTTGCTAGGCGTTTTAACTTCCGGCTTAAATGATCTCAATAATTTTAAGGTGTTATCATCATTAGCAGGCAATTTAATTTCAGGTTTGATAACATTATTTGAAAATTGTTGTTGTTGTTTGACGACATTTGTTAATTCTTTCAATGGTTTTGTAATTGGAATGAAAGCTTCTTCTCGATTACGGTCTTCTGATAGCTTCTGAACTTTTAAAGATTGAAATTTCCTTTTTAAATTTTTACGAGTTTTCATTAAATCTTTCATAAGTTGTTCATCCATTTTTTTAATAATAATTTAATTAACTGTAAATTATCGACTGAACTGTTCTCTTGCTAACTGCTAACTGATAATCCCTAACTGCTGACTGGTAACTGCTATCTGCTATCTGCTAACTGCAAACTACTAACTGATATCTATTAAAACTGCTATCTGCTATCTGCTAACTGCAAACTACTAACTGATATCTATTAAATAACCTGTTTAGTTAGTAACTGCCAACTGCTAACAGATCTTGGTTTAACTAAAATTTAGCAAATGCATCAAAATTTTTTCTATATCGCCCATTATTTAAACCACTATCTTTATCAATTAATAGAAAACCATAATTATCATTCCAGCAGCATGCACTCAATTTTTTAAATTCATTAAATGTCATATCAGAATTTATATGATCATTATATATATGTTTTAAATTTAAATCATCTTGCTTAAATATAATTAAAAAATTAGCATTATCTCTAAGTAAATGCTTTGGAATTCTTGTATATGACTGACATAAATAAAAGCTATCTACTTCTTGGTGACGTCCCATACAAAAATAGGCTCTTATATTATCTTGTTTATCACAAGCAACATCATCAAAAATAAATATTGAGTTTGGTTGTGAGGCTGATGGCTCAATTACATCAGCATTATTTGAAAATTCGTTATATCCCATTCCTTTGATTGGTTTTATTAATTTTTTTAAATATTCATATTTAGGTTGATGCAATGATTTCGAGTAGATATATATGTTTTGAAATTTGAGTCCTTTAGGATCTAAAAGCATACTTATCATAGCATTAGTTTTACCGCAATTTGAAGGTCCGACTATTAATCCTCTTATACTATCTGGAAAGCATTCACCATGTCTTTTTATTTTCTTTTTTGAATTTTGATCGAAATTTTTAACTTTAACTGCATTATCTAGTTTTATAAATTTCATTTTATAAAAGGTGATTAGAATTTGAGTGACTTTATTAAACTAAACAACTTAATGTTATGTCTCTTCATAATAAATATCCAATCAGTAACCAAAAAACTGTTATTGGAAAAGGTGTAGTTAATTCTCTAATTAATAAACTACCATTTGAAGCACATTTACCTGGCTATAATTATTGCGGTCCTGGGACAAAACTAGCAAAACGATTAGCACGAGGTGATAAAGGAATTAATGGTTTAGATGAGGCTTGTCGAGAGCATGATATAGCATATTCTCAAAATACTGATCAAAATCAGCGTCATATAGCTGATAAAATATTAGCAGAAAAAGCTTGGCAAAGAGTTAAATCTAAAGACTCCAGTTTTGGTGAACGATTAAATTCATATCTAGTTACAAACACAATGAAAGCTAAAGTTAAGCTCGGTATGGGTTTAAAAAGTAAAAAAAATAAAATTCCGAGAAAAAAGCCCTTGAAAAATGTTATAAAGGAAGCTAAAGTAGCTGTTAAAAGTATAAAAAAACCAACGAATGCTAAGAATATTATAAAAACTGCTTTGCATGCTGCTAGAAAATTTTCTAAAGGACAGAAAAAAAACATTAACATTCCTCGAATAATTCCTGTACCAAAAATTGGAGGACTTTTGCCTTTAATCCCTATATTTGCAGGTCTATCAGCTATTGGTGCACTTTCCGGCGGTGCTGCGGGCATAGCAAAAGCTGTAAACGATGCTAAAAGTGCTCAGAAGGAATTACATGAAAGTAAACGTCATAATAAAATGATGGAAGCAATAGCATTAAAAGGAGGAACTGGATTGCACTTAAAACCATATAAGAAAGGATTAGGGCTTTATTTAAATCCAAAAAACCAATAAATCAGCTACCCAAAAGAGCACTAAACAATTATGATATAGAAAAATTTAGTAAAAAATATTTAAAGCATTTCCGTGGAGTTTTTATGCGAGATAATTTACCAACACGCAAACCTTTGAAATATGAATGTGGTATAATAAATTTGGATAATTCTATTGGAGATGGAACGCATTGGGTAGCTTATTTTAAAAATGATGAAATAACTCATTATTTTGATAGTTTTGGAAATTTAAGACCACAATTAGAAGTAATAAAATATTTAGGAGATAAGCTTACATATAATTATAATAAATATCAAAATTTTAATTCTTACAATTGTGGACATTTATGCTTAGAATTTTTATTTCATATTGTTAAGAAAAAAAATTATTATCAGTAAATAAAACATAATAAAAAATAAAAAAAGTTTTTATTCTTAGTCTAGCTTTATTTAAACTGCCTACATTAATAATTTTGTTGAAGTTCAAGGTTATTTCTCTCTATTTGAACATAAATGAATCAGTATATTATCAGTAAATAAAACATTATAAAAAATAAAAAAAATTTTTTATTCTTAGTCTAGCTTTATTTAAACTGACCTACATTAATAATTTTGTTGAAGTTCAAGGTTATTTCTCTATATTTGAACATAAATGAAATAAAAAACTAACTGATAAAGAATAATTAGAATTTAGTTATAACAAAAGAAATTTAAACGAAAGATTTTTGTATTTATGTATATATTATATTATTAATGTCTATTAGCCTTAAATCTAAATCATTGAATTTTGGATTTAAAAACCTATAAAAACAGAATACACAACTGAAATATCTCATTATATCGATTAAAGACATGTCAATAACATTAACTTTAAACGGAAACTCTTCTACATTGACAACTAATTATTTTCCTCCTATAGATCTAAATGGAAGAGAATATATCTGCGGTTTAGTGGATTTCCAAACATATAATTCAATACCTAACATAGATGAAGAGAATAATAGATTTATTATTGATGATAAACCTATTACAATTCCAACAGGTTCATATGAAATTGGAGACATTGAGCTTTTTCTTAGAAAAACATTGAATGTACCAAAAACAGATAAGGAAAAATTAATTATAAGAGCAAATAATAATACATTAAAGTGCGAAATTTTTGCTGATAAGGATATTGATTTTGAAAGAGAAGATACAATTGGTGGATTATTAGGTTTCAGTAAGAAGAAATTATTAGCTAATAAATGGCATACTTCAGATCTTTTTGTTGATATTAATAAAATAAATATAATAAGAGTAGAGTGCAATGTTATTTCTGGAGCTTATATTAATGAAAAAGAAGCTCACATTTTACATGAATTCTCTATTAACGTCAGTCCTGGATATAAAATAATTGAAGTCCCTAAAAATGTAATTTATTTACCTGTAACTATTAATCAGATAAGTTCCATTACTCTAAAACTCCTTGATCAGAACGGTAATTTAATTAATTTTCGTGGAGAAACAATAACAATTAGATTGCACTTAAAGCTTCAGAATGATAGTATTTAATCAAAATTATCGGCCCCATATACATTCGCAGAATAATAAACATCATCTTAATTCATCAAAGTTAGTCAAAGGAGGAGGAACTCGACATTTTAAATACAAAAAACGATTATCATTTGAAAATAAAGAATATCTAAAATCTCTTGGATATCTACTAAAAGTAAATTAAAATGGATCTCTTTAATAATCCAATTTTTGATGAAACTATAACTAGTGCTCAATGGCATTCGTATTCTCCATTCTTAAACTCATTTGGATTAAGTGATATTATACGAATACAAATACAAAATCAGAATTTAAATATATTGCCATCAACAAGTCAAATTTATGTAGAAGGATTTGTATCAAAACATGATGGAACAGCTGTTGTAAATACTAAACTAATTAATAATGCTATACCATTTCTATTTGATGAAATTCGTTATGGTAACTTAATGGTAAAGAAATTGATCATAATCGTAATGTGGGGATAACTTCAACATTAAAAAACTATATTTCACTCAATCAAAATGAAAGTACAGCTTTATTCAATGGAAGTTGGTCACCTAGTGCATCAACTAAAATAAATGGAATTCATTTCAATTTTTTAATACCCTTAAAGAGATTATTAGGATTTGCAGAAGATTATAAAAATATTATTCCGAATGCAAAACATGAATTAATATTAACTCGCTCTCGATCAAATGATAATTCATTATTATGTAGTGCTACTACTGCTGCTAATGAAAAACCAAAAATTCAAATTACAAAAATACATTGGAAAGTTCAGCATATTAACTTAGCTGATAATCTTAAATTAAATTTATATAAAAGCATTGAAAATGGTTCGGTTATGAAAATTCCTTTTAGAAATTGGGAATTACACGAGTATCCTACATTACCAGCAGGAACTACACATCATATTTGGAATGTTAAAACAGCATCACAACTTGAAAAGCCTCGTTTTATAATTTTTGCTTTACAAACTAACAAACAAAATAACCTGGAAGAAAATCCATCAATTTTTAATTATTGCGATATTGAAAATATAAAAGTATTTTTAAATTCTGAATCATACCCATATGAAGATATGAATTTAGATTTTGCAAAAAACCGTTATGCTTTAGCATATGAAGCATATTCAAATTTCAGAAGCCTTTATTATAATAACTCGACAACAGAACCGTTAGTTTCATGGGAAAACTTTAAAAATAATTCTCCTATCTTCATAATTGATACTCGTTTTCAAAATGATAATCTTAAAATGGGATCAGTTGATGTTAAAATTGAAATAAAGACTTTAAATGAAATTCCAAACAATACTGCAGCTTATTGTCTTATTTTGCATGACCGCTTAGTGGAATTTAAACCATTAACAGGAGAAGTTGCTAAAATTATCTAAAGTTATGTATAAAAAATAAATGATTTTGTCTATAAAGAAAAAGCTTATTAATAAACATGAAATATGTAATCATTGACATGCAAGGTTTTCGAGACAATAGCAATAAATTTATTTTAAAAGAAATTGCTATTCTTTCATCAAATGATGAAATTCAACATTTTATAATAAGATCACCTTACAGTTGGCATTATTTAGACGCAAAAGCAAAAACCACCAATAAATGGCTCACTAAAAATCATCATGGCTTGCAGTGGTCTGATGGTAAAACCCATTTTTGTGAAATCATCAATTTTTTGAAAATTTTTTTATCCAATCAAACAAAAATTTATGTTAAAGGAGGAGAAAAACAATCTTGGATTATTAACATATTGAAAAATAACAATGTTTTCGATTTGAATAATCGCGATTCTACATGTTTAAAAATATTGAAGAATAAGAAGAATCAACAAATTCATTGTTCTAAAAGATGTTCTTTTAACCATATTGGTGTTTGTGCTTTGGAAAATGTTTACATGTTAAAATTGTTGATTTAGCTAATTCAAAGGGGGCTTAAGAAGAAAAGAAATGATCAGAAACATATCTAATTTACCATTCACAATCGCTAGTTTTAAAGGAAAAAATAAAAATCTGAAAACAAATCAATCTTTAAAAGATTAATAAACCTAAAATTCTGAAAAAATATAAGGAAAATAAAAAAAAAAATCTGGAAAAAAATAAATAATTTAAAAAATAAAAAATTGTTGTTTTATTTCTTTTGATAATTTTTTTTATTAATAAAATTACATTTTTTTAATAAATTCTATTTCAATAAATTTATTCTTTTTATCCGTAATTTTAAAAAAAGTATTTAATTTTGCCATTGGCAATTTTTTTATTTAGCAAGTTTACGATGGTGGAATTATGCTTGTCAGCATAATATTTTGGTAGATAAGTAAAAAACTTTTCTGTGTGGAAAACCACACAGCGACCACCATCCACCTTATTTTTTTGGAACTTTGACACTGTTTCCTGCAGTCTTGTTACTTGAAAGGTTTCATTTAAATTAACCTCACCCATTGGAACGAATTTCGTTTTTCTGTTGATGTCACTTAGGAATTCTGCTAACAAATTTTCTTCTTCCATCTCGACATCGTATTCATCATCATCTTCTGTGAAATTTGTGAAATCTACTAAATCTACGATTGGATCCATTTTTAGGTTTGCGTTGTTTTAATTGTAATAAAATACTAATATATTTTAAAGAAAACTTGGTTAATTTATATAAAAATAATTGCACATAATTAGTTTTATCAGATTTTGCATCAGAAATTCATGGAATTCTTCTATTAGAACAAGAAAGCTTTTTTAATACAATAAAGGATGTATGCGGTTTTATGCTCTATAAATTGCATCATCAAAGTGAATACGAAGAGAAAGCTTTGGAAATAAAAAAATTTATAGAAAAAAGAGAAAATAAAATTTATTAAAAAATTAAAAACAGTTTTTTTTTTTCATTTTAATTTCATATATATATTTTTTTTTTTTTCTTGCAGATTTAGATAACATTTATTACATAAGTATGTGGAACATTAAATAGTATTGACATTAATATTTTTGTGTCCCCATGAGTAAGTTTTTACATTATCAGGCAAAATATACTTCTTATCATCTAAATAACTTAAAGCTATTTTATTTAGTTCCTGCGTATAAATTGTATGTAATTTAGATTTGAAAACCTGCATATTTCTATACAATATTTTTTTATTTTTCAAGCAATTTCTATAATCATCTATATCTAAATTATCTATCACAAACTTCTTAACACCTTTAGATTTCTTGATAGTATCATTTGTGAGCGTCTTTATAGAATACATTTTAGAACGCAAGCCTATAAATTCTGTAATAATTTTTCCGCTCATTTCATCTTTAAACATTCCTAAAACTTTTTTATTTACAGAAGGAAAATTGTATGGATTATTTATCTCATAATCTGAGGTATCAAAATATTTATTAAGGTCGGGTCTTATTGTCTTATAAAAATCTTCGGTTTGTATAGTATATACAAAACTATCGGTATCCATATAATTTAGTTGAGCATTGCTTTGAAATTTTGATTTTATGTAATCATAATGAAAATTATACATTAGAACTTTTGATAATTCTAATATGCAAAATCCTGCATAAATTGGTTTATTATAAAATATTTTAGTTTTTTCTAATTCTATTGCTATCAAATTATTTGTAAATACTGTTAAACTATGAAAATTAGGTTTAGCCATATAAGCTCTCGCTCCTAAATGTCTATATTTATTTTCCCAACTATCTACTATTTTAATTTCCCTATATTTTTCTACATTTTCCATCGTCTTGCCATAAACTGCATTATTTTGTTTTTTGAAAAATTTTTTGTCAAAATCATTTTTAGCATTTTGTCTATGGAAAGTATTTAGATCAATATATTTTTTAAGCCAATCAGATTGTTCAAATTCTAAAATCCTATGAATTTTGCGTAGTATTAACCCATTTTTCAGGCATTGCTTAAGATTTTTATAATGGATAACATATTTTGATTTATTTTCTAATGTTGTTAGTAATTTGCAAAGTTTTTTATTGGGAAGGGTTTCTTTTTTTGAGCAAAATGGTAAGTCGTTATGCAATTCATGCAAATAATCGGGATATTCTAAATCAACTTCTAAAATATTCCCAAGTGATGAATTGTCTGAAATATTATTAACATCGTAATTGGTTACCAATGAATTTTCAATCCATTTAAAATTTTTATATGGTAGGTACTGTGACATAGCATAACCGTACAAATTTACGGCATCTAAATATATAATATATTGTGCTGGCTGTTCGGAATCAAATTTTTCTTTCATATATTTATTGTTTGCAAGAGAATGACGTAAAGAACATTGGCTAATACCTCCGCGCATTCCCTTTTTAATAAAATTAAACATATTAATATCAGTAAATAGTTCCAATTCTATATTGGTATATTTGAGCATTGCTTGCCAAGAAAGACCCGGTGCTGTATAAAAATTAGCTGGATCTAAATCGTAGACAGTTTTACATATATCACGAAAACTTTCAAAAACGTCGGTCAATATTAACACGTCAGTTTTTAAATATATTTTTAAATAATCTAACATATTTTTACATTTAAATGTTTGCCATACTAAAAGGGCATGATTATAATCAGCATCTGAACATAGCGTTTTTGTCAGCTGATTATAGAAAGCAATCTGAGGAGGTAAAGATTCATGCAATTTTGACCAGTCATCTAAATATTCATAAGGAAATACACCTTTTTTTGTAATTAAATTTGAATTATCTGCAAAATATTGTTTAACATGTAATTTTTTCCTAATGTCTAAATTAGTAAATAAACTATCAAGGCTCTCATCCATAAAACGAAAGCTATCAAGAAATCTGATTGAAAAACTAGCACCTTCTTCTATTAAGAATATTGTCTTAGAAAGAGAAATATATTTTTCTTTATTTAATGGTATTATATTTATATTACCACTTGTATAATTAAGAGCTTTGAATAATAAATGGCAATCATAGCCTGAAAAATTGTGAAAAAATACCGGGAAAAAATTCGGTTTTTTAAAATGTAAATTGCATACATGATGGGCAGGGCCCCTATAATTGCCGCTAAAGTGGCAATGATCTCTTATTCTATTTTCTAAATCTAAATTCTTACCGCAAATATGACAAATTTCATCTGTGAGCTGCCTCAGTTCTTCATCTAATGTTAATGGTTTCATGGGGATTGTTTTTAAATAATATGCTTTGAATAAGTCCTTACAAGTCTGAACTAATGATAAAATAAACTCCTTTGCACAGTTTAATCCTACACATTCTACATATTTGTTTAATTTGTCATCGAATGAGCATTTTATAAAATATCCGAATGCAACTGCTACATGTTCCTTAATGTTGTTGGTTGATGATTGATCGGGATTAGGAGCACATGTTGATATCGATTTTAAAATACTCTCACAATCTGCATATATCACAAATGGTGCTTTCATTTGCAGTTGATAATTTGTATATTTTAAAATATTGCTATTTTCATCTGGTAATTTGCTGACAATTTTACCACATTCATCTTTGTGAATTTCCAAGTTTGAAATATTGGTGAAATGCTGCAAACAACTATTGCAAATAAAAATTCTGCTTTTATGCGATGTTAAAGATGTTCGGATTAATCTCGATAAGTCTTTTATGTAAACAAAATGGTAAACATTAGCCTCTTCAATTAATAGCAAATTAATGTGGTATTGCTTTTCTTTTTTCGTTAAATAATATGGACCAATTACTTGATATTTATAATCTTTATTTAAGTCGAGCCCAAAAATGTTCACGCTTATATCAATATTGATTTTCTCAAACTCTGAGATTTTATCAATTTTTATTGGAAACAATATATTACCAAATTTCAAAATTTTCCCATTATTTAAATTTATACTGGATGCTGATATATCATTTATATTGTAAGAAGACGGATTCCACGGCATAGAAGAAACCGGCTTCAAAGCAGAAATCAATGCCCATTTGAAGCAGAATTCATCTTCGTTGTGTAGGTTAATACAGGCTTTCTTTTTTTCCACAGATTTAGGAAGTTTAACATATGTAGATCCTCTTATGGGTTGATACTTATTTATGTTTATTTCCACTCCAACAATTCGTATTAATGCCCATCCGCTATCTTTCTCTTGAAACTCCTCACTTTTCTTAGTTATAAATTCAACTGCATCATCATAAGCAGGATTTATATCTTCATCGTTTATAATTATCCTCATTTTTGTTTGAAAAGATTTTATGCTTAATTGTAAATCATCTTCATCATTAGCAGAAATTTTAATATATTCAGCAAAAAATTCAACATTCATTTTAAAGCTTTGATGATTTAGTATTGATCTCTGAAGAACGGCTACAAAATCATCTTTAATATTCTTTAAAAATTCTCTTGGATTAATCAGTTCTTCATTAACATTATCAATTAAAAATGTTTGAATCCTATTTTGAAAAGATTGATTTATCATTCTCAAGTGTGGCTGCAATTTTTCAGCTGCATTGGTTTTATGCATATTTGTTCTCAAATGATGACTCCAATTTGATGTTAAGATATCACATTTCGTGCAATATTTATGCGCTTTCATGTGACGCTGCAAATTAAATTTATTTGAGAATTCTTTCTTGCAAACACTACAATTAAATTCGCACTTTATTCTTTTAACATCCATTTTCAATTTATTTTGCTTTTAAATTATTTTATTTTATATATGTAATTGCACCTTCAAGTTTAAAAACTTAATAATTGCAAAATTTAATTTTCTCTGTTTTGAATACTCTATTATCAATCTTATTATTTCTTAATTATAAATAAAAACCAAAACAAAATTTTCGGATTTCTTTGAATTAAAATCTTTTAAATTTTATAATCTCTTATCAGCATTACCAAAAGGTTTTTAGTTTGTTAGAAACGTTAAAAAAATTTTTTTGTTGTGTTTTTCTTTTTATTTGTTCTTTTTTTCTTATCATACATTGTTTTGCCGACGGCATTTGTTTTCATATATAAAAAAATAAAATTTTTTAGTTTTTAAAAAATTTTTCTAATATATAGGTAATTTATTTTTTCTTTTCTTCTTTAATATTTAAAACAAAACGGAATCCCCGTAACGTCATTTCAGTTTTCAGTTTAAGAAAATTGCCACCGCAACAGCCACTGTCCACCACCACCTCCACCGATCTAGGTGTTTCAATATCAACGACACACACACACGATCGTTGAAAGATCTTTCAAATTGTTAACTCGCTTCATACTCGTTTCAATTCAATCCAAAGTCACAAACATAATAACCTCTTTTCTAATATAAAAACTATCAAAGACACAATGTACTAAAATTACTTTTTAACTCGCTTCAATCCAAACCAAAGTCACAAACCTACCAACCTCATTTATAAAATAAAAATATCAAAGACACAATCTACTCAAATTCCTCATTCTACACTACCGACATCTGACGCTTTTTCATTGAACCCTCTAGCTTAGACAATTTTCTACCATTTAAAATACATACCAAAGACATTTTTCCTCATCGCTCCATATATCCGCAACCCCATATCCTAACTACTTGCACTTCTTGATTTGTTATGAGACGAGTGTTTGTTTTTATGTTTTCATTAGTCATATTGTGTATTTAAAGTATTTGTGTTACATATTGTTGGTCAATGAATTTTAAAATATTATATTTTTGATGTATAGTATTAGTTGAGGTTCGTCGATCATGATATTTGTAATGCGGTTATATTTCTCAAAAATGTGTTTCCCCAGATACCAACACCATATGTTATTATACTGTAAAACAGCATGTGAAACACTGATATTTTGTTGTTGTACGGTACTCTGTAACAGATTCTCCTAAAGATTCCAGCTGTTCTCCTTAGCTTTTCATTAGTTCAGCGTCATGCAGATTCCAATTAAGATTTTCATCAATAATAACTGCGAGATATTTATAGTTATTACTTTTTTCTATACTAACACCATTATATTCAGCAGAAACATTAGTACCTTTGCTTTTCAGAAGCATAAATTTAGTTTTATACACATTTACAGTTAACTTATGTTTGCACATTCATTTATGTATTATGCCCATGTCTTGGTTTACAGAATTTTCGAGATTTGCTAAGCTGTCTTCACTGTACACTATGGCAATATCATCAGCATTTAGAAATGATTTACCATGAACATTTAATCTTCCAAAACTATTCATATAACATGTGAACAACACTGTTTAACATGTGAACAACAATTTTTAAACCAATTGTATTCGTTACCAACTACTCCTAATCCAAGTAGGATTTTTAGTAGAATTTTTCTATCTACAGTATCAAATACCTTGGTTAGGTCAAAGAATACAATACAGATTTTTTTATTACTGCTAATCATACTTTGAATATATGCAACGAGATCAAATAAAGCGGCAACTATTTTTCAGATAGTTGCATATTAATATAGGTCTCAATTATTTTGCTAAAAAAGGAAGCAATAGAAATTGGTCGAAAATTATTAATATCAGTTCTAACTTCCGTTTTTTTGTAAATAGGTACCACTTTGTTTATTTTGAAGCCGTCTGGCATTTTACAATCTTTTATTGATGCGTTTATCAGATTCTTAGTCGACTCAGCTAACTTGTATTTAAAGGTTTTAAGTATTGAGATTTATCAACTACTTATCAACAATATATCTACTACTTGTTTACTGATCCCATCGACATCACTAGCCAATGTGTCAAATTGGCAGTTTGTTATCTGACTTTTTAATTTGTTGACATATAATAATTTTTTATTGTACACATATGCTGTTTTGTTTATAAATTTGTAATCTTCCATCTCAAGTAGTATCATATCTGATAAATCAGTAGGTAAGTAAGTAATTAACAATTTCTTATCAATACTATTTTTTAGGACATGATCTAAACACGAAGCTGAACTTGGCCTGGTAACATATTTATCACAGAAAAAGAAACCGGATGATTCAACTATATTCCGATATTCACATACCTTTCTATCATCAGGAGGTCTAAGATTTAAATTAAAATCACCCACAACTATAGCGTTTTTCCCACTCATGTCTTCCAGAAGTGGCTCAAAACACTTGAAATTTTTTTGTAATTCTGGATTACTATTATCGGGTGCTCTATATATTAGTGTAACAGCGGTAGTAATTGTTTTGGTCTTAATTGAAATCATGCTACTACACTCGTCACAGAAAGTATTTATGGTTTCAAAGATTATTGAATTATGAACAAAAGCTGCAACATCTCCTAATTTTCTGTTTTTGCGGCAAGAAACTATTTTATCGTAATGTGGAATATTTACTAAAACGATCTCCTCATTAAGTGTCCATGATTCAGTGAACAAAATTAAGTGAATATTTGTGTTTAAATTATCAAGTATGGCTTTTATTTCATTGAATTTGTATTTAGGGCTTCTATCATTTAAACATATCATTTTTAGAGAATTTGTGTTTACAAAATGAATACAATTTACATCATCTATATTTTTAATAGGGGTATTCAAAGGTAATGTATTGTAATCTAAATTATTATTGAACATTAAATTTTTCTAAGTTTTTATTTGATAAAAGTCTTTTTTTTTTTGAGTTTTCATTTTGTTTTACAAGTACCTTACCCTCTTCCACCCATACGTACTTAGATATATTTTGCTCTTTCAGATAACTTGCTTTTTTATGTAATAAGCTAAAATATCGTGTTAAGTGATTATTAATAAAAATTATTTTTTTTGGTGTTTGTGAAAAAATCTCGTTAAAGTTTAATATTTTTACTCTTTGCTACAATTATCTTTCTCTTTGTTTCAATGTCTTTAAATTTAACAAATAATTTAGGTGGTTCACCTGAGTTTTTTGATGTTTTAGTAGCTGTAAAGGCATGCTGTACCTGATCCGTTTCTATGCTTATATCTAGTTCCGCTATGACCTTTTGAATAGCATTCACAGGATTTACATCTGAAATATTTCCTACGCCGGAAAACTCAATGTATTTGTTATATTTCCGTTGTTTAATCAATTCTATTTCAATTTTATTGCATTCGTTTTGATCTTTTAGAATAGCAATTTTATTCGTAAGTTGAACATTCTCTTCTATGAGTGCATCTAGGATTTCTTTAAACTCTTTAATATCATTTTTAATCTGACCAAATGCATTGTCATGAATTGACTGCTTATTTATAATTTCACCGAGCTTTACTAGTATATCAGACCCAACCGTATTAGAAGTTATATCCTGTGTTGAGTTTGACTTACTGTCAAACTTCATCAGTTGGATGATTTCTCCACACTATTCTGTGAAAATCACGATGTTCTGGCTTCAACCATGTCTGTCGGTACATTTTTTCAATATCGCCAGTAATTGCAAAATTTATATTTTCTCCACCGCATTAAGATATCGTAAATAGATTCTTGTATGGTTTGGCCAGTTAATAGAAAATCATTCAGCAATTTTCCAAATGGTGATGTGGCAGATGCATCATAAACTACTCTAGTTTTGGTCGTTGTACTGCTGGCCTTCAATACAGCATGATGTGGAATATAGTAATTGACCTTGTTAATTTCATTTAGTGGTACTTCTTTAATATGCTCTAACTGAATACATTCATCTATAACTTTGTTATAATCATCCTTTAACTCAGAATTTAATTTAAACCTGTTAATTTTTAAACCGCCAGATTTTGCAAAACAGCCCTTTGAGACATGACCATATCGTAGGCAATTAAAACATAATTTATGTTTTAACACTAAAGATCGTTTTTGTTGAATATTGAAATTTCTTACATTTAAAACGCCGATGCGTATCGTTGCACATGATACAATGTGATCTTCCTTCAATGTTGACAGCATGTACATGAGTTTTATTTAATGTCTTCATACTGCTCATACCTTCTATAGATCTAAATAGTTGTTCCAAAAATATTATTAATTGCGCTAAAGTTGGAAACTCTGTACAAGAACATAGGCCCTCTTCCCATTTTTTCTGGCTTCTATATCTAATTTTTGGGACAGAATGTGGACCAATATAGATTCCCAGGATTCTGTTAATTGCCCTAACCCTTTAATTCCTACTAACGATTCGGTTGTAGCGTCAAGTAACCCCTTATAGCTGTGAGTATTTTCAGCTTTAGTAATTGGAGCAGATATTGCATGCAAATGCGATGATAGAATAATTCGTTTATTCACAAATCGGTTTATTAACAGCTCAACCCAAGCTGTTTTATAATTTTCTTCACTTTCTGAAAAATGTTTTTTAGATTGCTTGCTTCGTCAGTAAGTACAGATTTGAGATATTGCATTTTTTGAACATTGTAAATCTCGTTGCCATCAAATCTAGGAATCTTTATTCTTTCTATTTGAAAGTTATCCTTGATGACGATTCTTGTGGATTGAGACTCTTCTCCAGCTGGCGTGGATGGTCTTGCTGTCAGTTTTAGTTTTTGTTCCTTATATCGATTAATGAACCCTTTAAATTTGGTTATTAAGTCTAAGGAAAGTTCTTCTGCTTCTTCATAGCTTTCTTTATATTCCTTGAGTAAGGTATTGTGAGCTTTTCCCCCCAGTACTTCTGGATGCTTCTCATCACAACGTCTCCATATGCTGTGAACACGTTCCAGACGACTTTCAAAGTATTCCAATGAATGTCTGTCCTTGCTATCTTTCTTGTAATTTCTGTTGACTCTAAAAAGCTCTTCCAAATTAGCCCTTTGAATTTCTTCACAAGAAAGAGTAGTCATTGTTTTTTTTATGTTGATATAATCGGCTTGTCCAATTATCTTTTGATCATTTATGGTTAAATGATGCGGCTCAAAGGACCAATGTTTTGTTTGTTGATAAACTGTTTATTTTGTTCTGTCTAATTATTATAAATTTACATCTTTCTATATAAATTAAATACTAAAATCAGCATTAATTACACCTTCAATATCGTTACAAATTTAGTATAATTGTTTTTCGTATTATAAACTTGAAATATTTTTATACTGACCTACATTACTTTAAATCCACATTAAAATTTTACAACAACAGTTTACATTACATACATTTGATATAACATAAGTTAATTTACTTAATACAATATTGTATTTCATTTAAACATTTAATTTTATGCATAAAAATGCAGCGTCAGCGAAAACCATTGCATAACGTTTAATTGTTAAAGAAATTTTACTTATTACTAAATATGGTAAATTTTAAATCGTGACTTACATTGACTAAAGTATTCTGAACAGCCATATTTTATATTATAGTCAAATAACATAAAATAACTACTAAATTTTAAGTATGTACCTTCCTTTAAGAGTTCTGATTTCATTTCATTACATATGACGCTACAAACATATGGTATAGTTTCTGATAGAAAAGCTAGCGATAAACGTGTTTGATATTCTAAACTTCTAAAGGTTTCTTCTGTCGTCAAGAATCGGAAAACCGCTGTTAAGGTGTCCTCTTGCGAAGTATCTAGTCTCATTGTTCTATTTCGCTTAGTAATTGTTTTTGTATATGTATATTCTAAAATTTTAAGAAGCACGTTTCGTTCATGAGGATATAACGGGGGTACCCATCTTTGTCTTCCAATCTAAGTTCTTCAGTTAAAAATTTAAAAGAACTTTTAAAGTCTCTTCGCATTCGCCAAGACTTGACCAAAGGTTGTAAAACCAAAGGTGAAAGTCGTTTTTCGTCGCTGTCGCGTTTTAAAAGTTTATTTTTGGTATAAACTTATAAATACGTAAGCCAGCAACGCCGCGAATCGATTTTCTGCTAAATTGCGGACCTAACAAATTTTTGTAACGTTGTATGCGAATTATATATTGTATTATTTCGAATTATAATTGTATCCTTAGCATATAGAGTATAAGGAAAAGTAATTCCAAAAAATAGTGAGGCAAATTCTAATACAATGACAAAACACTACTACATCGAAAATATTGAGTGTCGTTGCCACGAATCTTTCAAAAGAGCATTGCTCACTGAATATATTTTTTAAGTTTCAAGAGCACCACTTTTAATATTTTAAAAAGATAATTTTCATTCTTATTCGAACTGAAATATAAAAATAATATCATATTATTTATGTTTTGTATTTTTTTATGTTAAATTATATGTTAAATTAAAACAATTCTAGATAGAATTATTAAACTAATAATGACAACTTATTTCCAAAGGAATCTTCCTAAGGTTCTTACAAACTAAGGTTCATACAAACTGAAATAAAAACTGGTATTTGTATAGTCTTTATGTTAGATTTAATACCACTCCCAAAATCAACAAAACCGTAACAATCATTCCCAAATCAATCAGTATGTTGCCGTATATAGATTTCATCAAATACTACATTTAAAAAAAGCTCAATTGTTGTTGTTGTTGTTCTGTTGCTAATTACCGAGATAAAAAATTTTGATTCAAAGCAAATTTTTTTAGTTCAGAAGAATAGTTTTTGGACAGTAATTTATTATTTTTTAATATTTGACGATCTAAAATTAATTTACTGGGTCCTGAAATTTCTTCTAATATAGCAAAAACTTAATCTGGAAAACTTTAATTTTTAATTTTTCTTCTATTGTTTTGTTTTAAGGTTTTAATTTTCCTATCCTCCTTTTTCATTCTTTCTTTCAAAAGCCGTAATTTTTCTTTCTTTCTTGGTTTTTAGACTACAAAGAATGGATTAGATGTTGGGAATAATTTTCGGTTTAAAGAAATTCTTTTGTTTTTGTTATTGCTAATTTTATGATTATATGAACTAACAGTTAAAGGAATCGGAAACTCTACCTAGAAAAGCTAATTATACATTATAATGTACAAACAATTTTATTTTAATATTTATTTACGCATATTACTAACGCATTTTATCACGCATATTACTAACATCCACTTTGATTTAAGCCCTTCATTCTTGGGAAATCTTTAAATCAAAAGAGTAAACTATTAATTTTTGTTGGGAATTATAAATTTATATATTAAAACAAAAATTTTAATTAAATATTAAAAAATCAAAATATGAATAAAGTTTACATTTTTATAATAATAGCACACGTCACTGATACAAATATTTTTTCATCATGGCTTTTGTCAAAATTACAATTCTTTTTGCATATAAAATAGCATGATTTCTAAATTATTTAGGTTTTACACATTGTATTATTAATTTTATAATTTTTTTATTATGATTTACACTTACCTGTGAAACGATAGTCCTATTTTTCAATGTTTTCCAGCATTTAGATTGTAAACTTGTAAACAAAACTAAACCAAACAAACAAAATAATTATATTGTCATGGAAATTTAATTTTTTTTTTGACAATAACAGGCACATTTTGACAATCAAAGGTAATTGATAATACTTCACTAATTTTTATATACATACATACATATGTACGTATACAGAATTTTCTATTCCTTAAACTCTATATGCTAATATTGTATTCAAAACCCAACAAAAAGTGTGCAAAATACAAAATCAAAGTGAAATAACGGAAATCCTTGTGGGCAACGCTCAAACAGAGTGATTTTCCGTGCACGGGAAAAATCAAAACTTCGACCAAATATAATAATCGATTTTCTCGTGAATAATTCATTATGCGAATGACTAATTTTTTGTGGACAGAAAATTTTTGTGAAATTTTTTGGTACACATAGAAAATAGATTCAAGCCGCGTGAAAATAGTACAATTCGAACAAATAACAATAGGTAATTATTAAAAATGATATTAAAAGTGGTTCAAACAATTCGTGCATTAATATAGAAACAAGAACAGGTCAAAATCAAAAACAATAGACGAATAGTGTACTCCATTAATACACAAACTTTTTCGTGCGCAAATAATCAGTACTATATAGGCTTAGCATGTCCTGGTACAACCAGTTTTCCATCAATAAAAAAAAAGAAAAAGTAGAGAAAAAGAAAAACACAAAAAGAACATAAACAAACAATTTTTAAACAAAAAAAGTGCTAAATAAAAACAAACAGTCTTTCCTGAAATTAGTGAAAACCCCAAAGATATAGAGGAAAAAACCTAATAATCAAGCCGCAAGCGCCCAAGATGCATAAGGGGCTTCAACATATTTATAATTGACAAACAACTTAGGAGTATCGTCCTGGGTGGGAGCTCAAAATATAACAGAGAGAGGAACATCATTTTAGAAGCGCCGAACAAACCATACGCCAACAAGATGCTCGCAACAAAGAAACTCAGCACAGGGTGGAACACTAAGGAAAACATCACTGTAGAGATGTTCAAATCTTTGAATCAATGTAAAGGCATCTTCTACTCCTATGACTTGGCAGGGGAGTTCTACAAAGATGAGGAAATTATTCAAAACCTCAACGGAGATAACAAGAACGCTGAGATCACGAAAATTTACAGGTTCCCAGCGAAGACTACGGATAGAAATGGGAAACCCAGAAAATACTGCGGCCTAGTCAGCGTGGCCTTCGACACTTGCCAGCTGCCAGAAGAGCTAAAGGTGGGGTCCACGATCGTGACGGTTAAGAAATCCTACCCCAACCCCATAAGATGCACGAACTTCCAGAGACTCAACCATAAAGTCAAGTTCTGAGGAGCAAAACCCCCAATTGCGACGTATGCAGCGCGGAGATCATACCAGAAGTCGCGGAAGAACATAGAAGTAAATGCATAAACTGTGCCTCGGAAGCTTAGGACGATAACCACAAGCCTAGCGACAGGGGATGCCCAGCATACGTAAAAGAGAAGGAGCTGCTAAAAATCAAAACCGACCTCAGGTGTACTAGGGGTGAAGCCTACGAGGTCTACATAAAAAATAGGGCAAATGAAGAAGCATTGCGAGCAAGCAAATCGATCATAAAGAACAACCCAACCTGCCTGCCTCGTAAGCGGACGCACTTGCTAAATAGGACACCTCCCTACCGAAGCCAGAAACTACAGTAAAGCCAGCGGAATTTCAAGTTGAACCCGCTACCCAACTAGCTCTACAAATCTCCAACACAATCAACAACAACAGAACATCGAGCATAACAGGAACAATCCCCAAAGCAGTGAAATTAGACAGTGCGCCACCAAAAAGTAACCATACAAGGAAGACCCAATCCCAAACTTACACATTCAGGCAAATCCAAAGCACCCAACATAAGCAAAAACAACAAAACACCCTAACAATAGCAGGAAACAAGCATGAAAAAAATCAAATAGCAGATCACAAAACAACTTCGAAAATACACACACTCAAAACCAAGTAGCCTCAGGTCAAACAGGCGCAATCAATCGGACTCAGAAATGGAAACCTCTGAAGACGATTCACACGTCCCACCACAGGTAACAGACAGCAAACAGAAATTGAGAGGAGCTGGCAGCTCAGAGAAGCCAGCCACTAACAAACCGCACATTTTCGATCCGGAGACCTACCGTAAAAACGAAACCAAAAAAAAGCAGCAGAAAAAACCATACAGATTTGATACCACCAGACCAACAGCCATGATAGAAAACCCTGCAATAGCAGGCATGGTCTTCATCCCGAAATATGACAAATGCCAATATCAAGCAACAGCACCAGCCCCACCATCACGCCAGCAAGAGGAGGGAGGTATGTTATCCTCTAGTGGAATATTGCTGGTTTCGACTCCAACAAGGGTTTCCTGGAGATACTACTGAGGAAACCCAACCCCCCGGCAGTAGCTCTCCAAGAAACATACAGAACCCACGAAATAGTGGAGAAAATCTGGAAGCAAAGCCTTAACTTCACCCAGGTAGACGTTCGCACACCCCTTAAAACCGTAGCGGTGGAGATAAAGTTATCTGTCAATAAAGGAAAGATCACCTTTTGCAACATCTATCGTAAAATGCGAATGAAGAACACCGGAGACATGCTACGAAACCTGGCCAGAGGGTTGCAATGGCCGTATATCATCCTGGGCGACTTCAACGCCAGGAACGCAATGTGGGGCGACGGCGTAAACAACAGAACCAGTATCGAGGTAGAAGAGTGGCTAGACAACAGTCCAAACCTACAGCTACTCAATGATGGCAGTCCCACCATGCTAGCATCATGTATTGACCTAACGGTTGCAGCTCGGGAGGTGGCAGCTAAAGTGGAATTGCAGTCGGTGATAACCCCATACTGCTAAAGACCAGGGGTGAACAGAGCAGTCCAATGGTAGCAGGCCCGAGCAGAAGGGCTAAATTTAACTTCAAATCGGCAAATTACAGTTAATCCAATAGTCAAGCAGCTAGAAGAGTGGGGATCAGGACCGACCGCGGTGCGGTACACAAAGAGCTTTCTCTCGGCCAGGACATTCACTATAAGAGTAGCGGGTGCACATTCGAACTCTACGAGAATATTAGGGGTAATACTCCAAGGATCACCATGTGCAACAAGGTACTTCAACCTGTATATCGCATCGCTAAGCCGCCAATCAAAAAAAAAAAAAAGGCGTCAGGCATTGGATAAACGCCGATAACATCCTGGCGCTAGCCGAAGGGAACCCTTCTCAGAGGGAGAGGGAGCTGGCAAACTGCACAAATTTGATAAAGTCCTGGTGCGAAGAGAACGGTGGCGAACTGGCGGAGGGCAAATCAGAGGTGGTGCAATTCTGCAAAACAAGACGCTGTGGTAGTTTAAAGCTGGACCTGGGGATCACGGAGCTCCCACACAGAGAAAACATAAGGGCTCTTGGGATGCAAATAGGTCGGGGCAGTAAGTACACTTGCCACATAAACCTGTTGGTGGAGAAGCTGAGGAAAGCCAACAGCCTACTCAAACTGATCTGCCGGAAAAAAAACGGCCCCCGACAACCACGGCAGCCAGAATCGCCAAGGCCTTGATTTTCGGCAGGTTCGACATCTGCATACGGCTTTACATCTGAATAGAATATGCAAAAAATACAGGGCTGCATCAACAAGGCGGCAAAAGTGGCCCTGGGAGCATTGCCATCTACCAGGATACAGGCTCTGTTACTGGAAACAGGCTTACCCTGCTTTAGGGAGAGACGCTGCATGCAGGCAACGCGAGCGGTACTCAAAGCGATGTACATCGAAAACCAACCCTTCCACGAACTGGTTAGGAACGCCTGATGCGATAACATCGCAGTTGGGGCAAACTCTAACATAAGCAAAACTATTGAACTCATCGAGACAACCGGGGTAGAGATAAACGCGGAGATACGCAACGCGCCGAGGCATCCACCTGAAGACCGATAAAAAATGTTACAATGGTACTGGCCAGCATGAGGAAAAATCTGACAACGCCAGAGGAGTATAGAGCCAAATTTAGGGAGTGGAGGCTCCAGAACAGGGCACACCACGAAATCTACACACACGCCGCAAAAGGGCTCTACGAGACCGGCTACGCGGTGGTGCAAGATGGAGTCACGATACTAGCAGGTAAGCTAAACAACACTACCTCAGTATACGAAGGAGAAAAAAAGGCCATTTTGGTGACCCTGGAGCTGGCGGAAAACTGCAAGGCCGTCACAAACATCTACTCAGACAGCCTAAGCACCATTGCGAATTAACGATCAACAAGGCCAGGACGCACGAACTAACATAGGCCACCCACGTGCTAAAAACAAATGAGAAGAGCATCCAAACCTGCTGGGTCCCGGGACATGTTAAAATTGAAGAGAACGTGTTGGCGGACCGGGCGGCCTAATATCACCCAACTACTACAGCCCCGGCCTCGCCGAAGTACAGCCTTAGCGGGGTGCTTCAACTTAAGCAGAAACAAAGAATGCTGGCAGATAGAACACCTCACAAAACGACTGTTCCCCAGCATCAAACAGTACCGCCGACTTCTTCCGCTAAAAAAGGATGTGGCGGTCAAAATCACTAGGCTGAGGCTCGGCACGACCCTGGCAACACACAGCCATCTGCATAATAGAACACCAACACCAGGATGTCAAGCTTGCCAAACCAGGCTAACCGCCGAACACATGTTCAGTGGATGCAGCATATCCGGGGCAAACACCACACTTGACCCACTCAAACCAGAAAACGCTATCGAAGTAGGCAAGATAGTCGAGGTGTGTAAGAAGCAGGGGTTGTGGCACACTATATAAAAATCAAAAACAACACACCGTATGGGCCCATCACAACCAACATGCATTCAGGTCAAGGAGATCATAAGACAAAGATACACCCACCGAGCACGTCTATTTACGTGTTCTACACAGCTAGAACGCGATGAATTCAAGCAGCAAGCACTACAAACACCGGTTTCCGCGATGAAAATGCTTCTATTGGAGAACCAGCAACAGAGCTAACGGGGGAGTACTTCAGATCTCACAACACAAAATACGTAGTGTAGTCAGAGACACACAAGATAAAACACGTAGGACGACCAGTCCAGTCGCGGGGGACAGTGTCCTAGGCCATTCATGGCAGACAGACTCCAAGTTAAGTACAAGAGGCAGAAAGCTCAACACAGGAGTCGAAAAAGCAGCCAAAGGGCACAAACTACTGTGCAGTGAACCAACAGAGTGCGGAACTACAGACGACGCGGCACCCTCAAAAAGTGGAGCCTGGGTCACTCTACTTGTCAATTGGGTATTTCGAGTGGTCGGAGTGGAGTCGCGGAGCACACTCACCCAGGCACAAACTTGGTAAGCAGACTGCAGTCCAAACAAAGCACAACAACAGTAGTGTCAATATAATATCACGCAGCGAAGGCAGTGAACACAATCTCCTGCAGGGCGTAAGCCAAACTGTTGCAACACCACAATCCTACAATATCGTGCCGAGATTCTTTAGAATGTAAAATTATCCTATAAGTAGTACAGTTTCAATCTTTGACTTATATTGAATTTCTTAATTTTGAATCTTTTTGTATTTTTTGAATTTTTTGAATTTTGTTTTAATTTTTTTATCTTTTTGAATTTTTGATTGTCTAAGCTTTTAAATTTTTATTTATTGAATTTTTTGAATTCTTTATTAAGATTGTTTTGCTTTTGTTTTGTTAAATTTGCTACGAATGTTAAGTTTTGTTTTTTGTTTTTGTATTGTAAAAAAGAAAATAGATACTTAATAACTTGTAAACGAAAATGTATATAGTCGCTGATCCACATCCGAAAGGAAAAGAGGCCATCACTTTGGAAGGGTATTGCATCTAAAGATCAATTAAATAAATAAATAAATAATGACCTTAGAAGATGTTTGAGATTTATTGATGACAATCTTGCTTGTATCACCATGTGGTTTATCATTTGGTAAATTATGTGATGTTTACATTTTGTCCGAAAATTAAGCTGAATAATGTTAACAAGAAAAAAGTTGCTGTCCATAAATTTGCATTGACCTTAGAAGATTTGTAAGATTTATTGTTAACAATCTTGCTCATCATTTGGTAGTGGGCATATTTTAGTTATATTTCTCTGTGTAATTCCTTTGTTCGCTTTTATTGAAACTATCCTTACAATACCATCTTCTCCTGGATGTATTTCCATGATTCTTTCTAATGGCCATTTGTTTGATGAAAATCTTTCGTAAAGATTTTCTTTTCTTAATCTTTCCTAAATCTTTTTTTATAAGAACTAATTGATCTAGTTTTATGTTCTCCTTGGATTATTTCCATTTATTTCGTTCCTGTAATGAACTTATGTACTCCTTAGTCCAACGCTCCCAAAAGGAATTTTTTAGTTGTTGTAATAATTTCCATTTCCCTCCTTGAAATCCAAGTGTTTAAGGAGCAGCATGCAAATGTTGGTCTATCAGGAAATGACTTGGTGATTATTTTGAATTATAGGATTAGACCGGAAACATACCAAACACTTTCGAAGAATGCTTTCGAAGAATGATAGTATCTGATGATCGAAATTGCTAAATATGAGAGTCCATCAATTATTACTGGAAGTTTTTGTTCATATGATATTGGCGCGAGGATTAACCGACCGCCCTCCCTGAGGAATCCGTTTAAATCTAAGAAAGGATTAAGAGCTTTGATTCGACTTGATAGTTTTATCCCTTTATTACCTTTTAATTGCTGAATTTCTTTTTTGAAAAGTGGGTTTGCATTAGCTGTCCGCAAGTTTTTTCAGCTGTACTTAATTCTTCCGTTGATAAGTAATTAGTTCGTTTTTCCCTTGGAGTAAGTGAATTGTTCTTGAATCGCAAACACAAAGCCGTTATTCTAATCATTCTAGTAAAAGGTGAATATTGGATGATCCATTCAGGTTCTGGAAGATTGACAACAGTGCTTAAAGTTACAGTTCTTGCTTCAAAATTAGTATGAGACGTCATGTCTTTTATATGTGGCCAGAAGGCTTTAGTGTGACTTAGCCACTCCGGTCCTTTTCACCACAGTTGCTGTTGTCCTAATTGACTCACACTCATGCCTTGAGATGCGATATCAGCTGGATTATCCTTACTTTGAAAGTGGCGCCATTGTGAACGTGTTAAGTTAGATAACATATAACTAACTCTATTTGCTACATAAGTTTTCCATTTATTTGGAAGTCGGGTAAGCCATGATAATACAATTGTCGAGTCAGTCCAAAAAAAATTTGTTCATATTTCTCCATTTGAATGTCTTAGATACTTGCTCCATAAGTTGTAGTACAAGTTGAGCTATGATGTTTCCATCTGGCTTTTCAATTCCAATGTAGATAACTGCAGCATAAGCTATCATAGAAGCATCTGAAAATCCATGTAATTGTATTACATTTCCGGGTTCGTAGTTTATCCAGGGTATATTAATTCCTTGAATATTATAAAGATAATTACGTGAGTTGTTCCATTGATCTTGTAAATAATCTGTCAAAGGGCAATCCCAATCAATTTGCGTTACCCATAATTGTTGCAATAATGATTTAGGCTGTATAAGTATTGGTTGCAACCAACCAAGAGGATCAAAGAGTTTAGATATTTATGATAATATTGAACTTTTCGTATGAAGATTCTTTTCCTGCTTCAGTGGGATCATTTTGTAAAAAGAGGCATCAGTTTCTGGTAGCCATGTTTGCTGGTAGTAATGTTTTCAATCTAGTGGTAATTATAATTCCCGATCTGTTTCTGATATTTTTGATAATAAATTATTATCATTTGCTGCCCATTTCTGTAACGGATACTCTGCCTCCGTCAGGATTTTGCTAAGACCTTCTCTAATATGCTGAGCTTCTTCCAGAGTATAAGCACCTGTCATTAAATCATCTACATAAAAATCGTCAAGAATGATGTCTGCAATTTTTGGATTTTCTAGTTTAACCGACTGCGCTACTTCATGTAAAGTCCTTATTGCTAGGAATGGATTGAGTGGAATGATTGAAATGGAATGCCGACGCGACTCTAAAGGTTACAGTCTTCAATCTATAATCTTTATTTATTTTATTTATTTATATTTTTCTCAAGAGAGCTTAAAGCTCGTACAGAGTATTTAATTAATTATGTGTTTTCTTACAAAACTAGTTATCAAATAAGTGGTTGTTACAAAATAAATAATACCAGTGCAAAAAAAAGTAATAATTTTTTATATAAATAAAAAAAACAACAAAAGAGAGAACAAAGAGAATTACTAACTAAGAAACAAAAGCAAAAAAGAAACAAAAACAAAAACTAAACCTATTCTAAGAGATGATATAAAAAAGAAAAAAAAAATTAATTTCTTAATTATTTTGATTGATGTATAAGTCAATATATTTATGTTTTAACCAATTCTTCAATTTGCTGTAAAACATATCTTTATATGCATTTGGTATATTATTATAAAGAGCGATACCTGTATTCATAATTGGTTCTAAGCCATTCAAATTATGCCCAACGATGTAGCGGATTGGCTGAGCAGATCTAGTGCTGTAACTATGCACTTCTTGATTTGTTATGAGACGAGTGTTTGTTTTTATGTTTTCATTAGTCATATTGTGTATTTAAAGTATTTGTGTTACATATTGTTGGTCAATGAATTTTAAAATATTATATTTTTGATGTATAGTATTAGTTGAGGTTCGTCGATCATGACCAAACAAGTTCTTCATAGCTTTTGAATTATTTGTAATGCGGTTATATTTCTCAAAAATGTGTTTCCCCAGATACCAATACCATATGTTATTATACTGTAAAACAGCATGTGAAACACTGATATTTTGTTGTTGTACGGTACTCTGTAACAGATTCTCCTAAAGATTCCAGCTGTTCTTCTTAGCTTTTCATTAGTTCAGCGTCATGCAGATTCCAATTAAGATTTTTATCAATAATAACTCCGAGATATTTATAGTTATTACTTTTTTCTATACTAACACCATTATATTCAGCAGAAACATTAGTACCTTTGCTTTTCAGAAGCATAAATTTAGTTTTATACACATTTACAGTTAACTTATCTTTGCACATTCATTTATGTATTATGCCCATGTCTTGGTTTACAGAATTTTCGAGATTTGCTAAGCTGTCTTCACTGTACACAATATCATCAGCATATAGAAATGATTTACCATGAACATTTAATCTTTCAAAACTATTCATATAACATGTGAACAACACTGTTTAACATGTGAACAACAATTTTTAAACCAATTGTATTCGTTACCAACTACTCCTAATCCAAGTAGGATTTTTAGTAGAATTTTTCTATCTACAGTATCAAATGCCTTGGTTAGGTCAAAGAATACAATACAGATTTTTTTATTACTGCTAATCATACTTTGAATATATGCAACGAGATCAAATAAAGCGGCACCAATTTTTAGATAGTTGCATATTAATATAGGTCTCAATTATTTTGCTAAAAACCGAAGCAATAGAAATTGGTCGAAAATTATTAATATCAGTTCTAACTTCCGTTTTTTTGTAAATAGGTACCACTTTGTTTATTTTGAAGCCGTCTGGCATTTTACAATCTTTTATTGATGCGTTTATCAGATTCTTAGTCGACTCAGCTAACTTGTATTTAAAGGTTTTAAGTATTGAGATTTATCAACTACTTATCAACAATATATCTACTACTTGTTTACTGATCCCATCGACATCACTAGCCAATGTGTCAAATTGGCAGTTTGTTATCTGACTTTTTAATTTGTTGACATATAATAATTTTTTATTGTACACATATGCTGTTTTGTTTATAAATTTGTAATCTTCCATCTCAAGTAGTATCATATCTGATAAATCAGTAGGTAAGTAAGTAATTAACAATTTCTTATCAATACTATTTTTTAGGACATGATCTAAACACGAAGCTGAACTTGGCCTGGTAACATATTTATCACAGAAAAAGAAACCGGATGATTCAACTATATTCCGATATTCACATACCTTTCTATCATCAGGAGGTCTAAGATTTAAATTAAAATCACCCACAACTATAGCGTTTTTTCCACTCATGTCTTCCAGAAGTGGCTCAAACCACTTGAGAATTTTTTGTAATTCTGGATTACTATTATCGGGTGCTCTATATATTAGTGTAACAGCGGTAGTAATTGTTTTGGTCTTAATTGAAATCATGCTACTACACTCGTCACAGAAAGTATTTATGGTTTCAAAGTTTATTGAATTATGAACAAAAGCTGCAACACCTCCTAATTTTCTGATTTTGCGGCAAGAAACTATTTTATCGTAATGTGGAATATTTACTAAAACGATCTCCTCATTAAGTGTCCATGATTCAGTGAACAAAATTAAGTGAATAGTTGTGTTTAAATTATCAAGTATGGCTTTTATTTCATTGAATTTGTATTTAGGGCTTCTATCATTTAAACATATCATTTTTAGAGAATTTGTGTTTACAAAATGAATACAATTTACATCATCTATATTTTTAATAGGGGTATTCAAAGGTAATGTATTGTAATCTAAATTATTATTGAACATTAAATTTTTCTAAGTTTTTATTTGATAAAAGTCTTTTTTTTTTTGAGTTTTCATTTTGTTTTACAAGTACCTTACCCTCTTCTACCCATACGTACTTAGATATATTTTGCTCTTTCAGATCTCTTGCTGTTTTATGTAATAAGCTAAAATATGATGTTAAGTGATTATTAATAAAAATTATTTTTTTTGGTGTTTGTGAAAAAATCTCGTTAAAGTTTAATATTTTTACTCTTTGCTACAATTATCTTTCTCTTTGTTTCAATGTCTTTAAATTTAACAAATAATTTAGGTGGTTCACCTGAGTTTTTTGATGTTTTAGTAGCTGTAAAGGCATGCTGTACCTGATCCGTTTCTATGCTTATATCTAGTTCCGCTATGACCTTTTGAATAGCATTCACAGGATTTACATCTGAAATATTTCCTACGCCGGAAAACTCAATGTATTTGTTATATTTCCGTTGTTTAATCAATTCTATTTCAATTTTATTGCATTCGTTTTGATCTTTTAGAATAGCAATTTTATTCGTAAGTTGAACATTCTCTTCTATGAGTGCATCTAGGATTTCTTTAAACTCTTTAATATCATTTTTAATCTGGCCAAATGCATTGTCATGAATTGACTGCTTATTTATAATTTCACCGAGCTTTACTAGTATATCAGACCCAACCGTATTAGAAGTTATATCCTGTGTTGAGTTTGACTTACTGCCAAACTTCATTAGTTGGATGATTTCTCCACACTATTCTGTGAAAATCACGATGTTCTGGCTTCAACCATGTCTGTCGGTACATTTTTTCAATATCGCCAGTAATTGCAAATTTATATTTTCTCCACCGCATTAAGATATCGTAAATAGATTCTTGTATGGTTGGGCCAGTTAATAGAAAATCATTCAGCGATTTTCCAAATGGTGATGTGGCAGATGCATCATAAACTACTCTAGTTTTGGTCGTTGTACTGCTGGCCTTCAATACAGCATGATGTGGAATATAGTAATTGACCTTGTTAATTTCATTTAGTGGTACTTCTTTAATATGCTCTAACTGAATACATTCATCTATAACTTTGTTATAATCATCCTTTAACTCAGAATTTAATTTAAACCTGTGCTCTAATTGATATAGTCTCTTCAATGCTCTTTAACGAGTACCTTCCAACTCCGCACGTTGCATCAATTTGAACGGTAGACTTACTTGATATCTGCCTGATGGTAAACGTTGGACATCTTGTTTATAAATCTCTTCTGCTAGTAAATCCTGAACTGGGGTTCCAATACGGTATTACATTTCTTCTTGTTCCCAGAACTTGCTCAGAGATTGATCAACATCTTCAGTTAAATTTAATTAAAAATCTTATCATTTGATTCGATTGGTACAGGTCCAAACAATATGCAACCCAATGCTGTTTTTCCGCAGTTAGATATCTTGATTATGTGTTTTTACTCCATTTTTTATAATATTGCCGAATATATCAGCGCCCAACAAAATGTTAATTCTCCTTTTTATGTTAAAAGTTGGATCTGTTAAATCATTCAGATTGATTCTTATTGAATTTGGTGATATCTTTTTATGGTAAATCGCATGTAATTTTTGGTATTATAAATGTTTGAATAAAGTGATGATTAAGAGTCCATTTTTCCTTTATTTTCAGGTTAGCCACACCCCTTGATACAGAACTTTCAGTTGACCCAATTCTGACAATGATGGTTCTGTCATAACAACGAGGAAACATTGTACAGTTTCAGTTATAAATGATCTTTGAGAACCTTCGTCAATTAGAGCTCTAAACGAAACATAATCTCCATACTTATTTTTTACTTGAATTAATGCTGTTGCTAACAGAATGTTATTTCCCCTTTCTGCATTAGTGGCTGTTAAAATTTCCTTCGGTTTTGTGTTTTCAATGTGTAAAGCTGTACGACGTGCAGATTAACATTTTAAACAGCGAGGTTTTGCAAAACAGCCCTTTGAGACATGACCATATCGTAAGCAATTAAAACATAGTTTATGTTTTAACACTAAAGATCGTTTTTGTTGAATATTGAAATTTCTTACATTTAAAACGCCGATGTGCATCGTTGCACATGATACAATGTGATCTTCCTTCAATGTTGACAGCATGTACATGAGTTTTATTTAATGTCTTCATACTGCTCATACCTTCTATAGATCTAAATCGTTGTTCCAAAAATATTGTTAATTGCGCTAAAGTTGGAAACTCTCGACAAGAACATAGGCCCTCTTCCCATTTTTTCTGGCTTCTATATCTAATTTTTGGGACAGAATGTGGACCAATATAGATTCCCAGGATTCTGTTAATTGCCCTAACCCTTTAATTCCTACTAACGATTCGGTTGTAGCGTCAAGTAAGCCCTTATAGCTGTGAGTATTTTCAGCTTTAGTAATTGGAGCAGATGTAATTGCATGCAAATGTGATGATAGAATAATTCGTTTATTCGCAAATCGGTTTATTAACAACTCAACCCAAGCTGTTTTATAATTTTCTTCACTTACTGAAAAATGTTTTTTAGATTGCTTGCTTCGTCAGTAAGTACAGATTTGAGATATTGCATTTTTTGAACATTGTAAATCTCGTTGCCATCAAATCTAGGAATCTTTATTCTTTCTATTTGAAAGTTATCCTTGATGACGATTCTTGTGGATTGAGACTCTTCTCCAGCTGGCGTGGATGGTCTTGCTGTCAGTTTTAGTTTTTGTTCCTTATATCGATTAATGAACCCTTTGAATTTGGTTATTAAGTCTAAGGAAAGTTCTTCTGCTTCTTCATAGCTTTCTTGATATTCTTTGAGTAAGGTATTGTGAGCTTTTCCCCCCAGTACTTCTGGATGCTTCTCATCACAACGTCTCCATATGCTGTGAACACGTTCCAGACGACTTTCACAGTATTCCAATGAATGTCTGTCCTTGCTATCTTTCTTGTAATTTCTGTTGACTCTAAAAAGCTCTTCCAAATTAGCCCTTTGAATTTCTTCACAAGAAAGAGTAGTCATTGTTTTTTTTATGTTGATATAATCGGCTTGTCCAATTATCTTTTGATCATTTATGGTTAAATGATGCGGCTCAAAGGACCAATGTTTTGTTTGTTGATAAACTGTTTATTTTGTTCTGTCTAATTATTATAAATTTACATCTTTCTATATAAATTAAATACTAAAATCAGCATTAATTACACCTTGAATATCGTTACAAATTTAGTATAATTGTTTTTCGTATTATAAACTTGAAATATTTTTATACTGACCTACATTACTTTAAATCTACATTAAAATTTTACAACAACAGTTTACATTACATACATTTGATATAACATAAGTTAATTTACTTAGTACAATATTGTATTTCATTCAAACATTTAATTTTATGCATAAAAATGCAGTGTCAGCGAAAACCATTGCATAACGTTTAATTGTTCAAGAAATTTTACTTATTACTAAATATAGTAAATTTTAAATCGTAACTTACATTGACTAAATTATTCTGAACAGCCATATTTTATATTATAGCCAAATAACATAAAATAACTACTAAATTTTAAGTAGGTACCTTCCTTTAAGAGTTCTGATTTCATTTCATTATATATGACGCTACAAACATATGGTATAGTTTCTGATAGAAAAGCTAGCGATAAACGTGTTTGAAATTCTAAACTTCTATAGGTTTCTTCTGTCGCCAAGAATCGCAAAACCGCTGTTAAGGTTTCCTCTGGCGAAATATCTAGTATCATTGTTGTATTTTGCTTCGGAATTTTTTTTTTTATATATTCTAAAATTTTTAAGAAGCACGTTTATAGAAGCATGCAGATATAACGGCGATACCCATCTTTGTCTTCCAATCTAAGTTCTTCAGTTAAAAATTTAAAAGAACTTTTAAAGTCTCTTCGCATTCGCCAAGACTTGACCCACCCCCGATTTGTATTTGTCTTTTCTTCTATTTCTAAAACTAATAAAGTAGATGCTGCAGCAAACATCATTCCCACGGTTACTTTATTTTTATCTATTTATATTTTATTATGACTATTTCATATATCGCTTCTACAATTTACAAATGTCAATATAAATATTTTTTAATTTTAAATGTAAACTAAATAGTAAATTTAGTTTTAAATTTTAATTTTTCCACAAAACTTACTTACTTATCTTGTAAGTTTTTGTTGTTATTTTTTTAAATGTCATTAATTTCAATTCCACATGTTCCATTTTAATTTTTGCCGCTACGACTTTACCAACAAAACTAAATTAGCACAATTTTGAAAAGTCGGAGTGAGCAGTTTCGTGTGAATAAAAAAGGGATGACGTGACTTCGCGCAATCACTCCCGTGTGAACATTCACAAATATTTTACTCTACTCGGAGTTAAAAACGAAACGTACTCCAGTGGGTTGACTTCAAACAATTTTTTTTTGTTTGAACTGTCAAATGCTTTTTAAAAATTGCAGATACTCCACGTAAGGTTTTGACTTTACCTTTGATCCACGTAAGGTTTTTGAACAACATCAATGTGGGTTTTTTGTTACTAATTTCTTTTCGCCGCCATCGTGGATATTTTTAAATTGTCTTGTCACTGACAAGTTGTCAGTCATGTTGTCTTGTAACTTGTTGTTCAAGTGAAGAGTTAACTTATAAAAAAAGTCGTTAATTAGAAAAATGTTAATTTTTCATAATAAATTTATATCGCAATGAATACCAATTTAATTGTAACATACCTACTATAAACCTTTTAATATTTTCAAAATAATATATTTTTTATATATAAAATTTTAAAGAGATTAAATAATGGGCCAGCAAAAATAAGTTGTGGTGTAATACAAATTTCAAAATAACAATTACTTGGGTAAGGGCTTAAAATAAAAATTAGGGCTGAGTCAAGTTTACGTTGGTTTAGAATAACTCCTGTAAAAATGGTCTGATCCTTAATTTTTTTGTCTTGAATGATCTTCACTTTCACTTTCTCTTTTACTTCATATCTGCCCATGCATTTCTTTTTAAAATTTTTCAACTTATTTTTAGTTTCTTTTAATTTTAAAATTTTTGACTTTCAAAATTCAAAAAAATTTATTTAATTGTTCTCCTTTTAAACACCTTTCTGTTCAAATATATTTATAATTTAGAAAATTTTTAGGGTTGGTTACAAAATCAGAATTGTACACCTTTTACAAAATATGAATATATGTATGTAGGTATATATATGAATATGTGAGATTCTAAATTAAGAGTGATTTTAGAGTTCCGTAATTTCAGGTTTTGGAATTTCGTGTTCCGGGATTTTGAGTTTCCAGGATTTTGATTCCGTATTTCAACCCCAACCCAAAAAAAATATTAAATAGATGCTTGCCGTATGCGTTTAAAAAAATGCGTTGAGAAAAACACGATATTGACAGCCATTTATTAAAAGTTATATTCTGGGAGAAGGATGCTAATTATAAAAATTTTTGTTGCATACAGCATGACTATGGATTAGTTTGAATGTTTATTGTTTTAAAAGAGCTCTTAATTGGATGTTAACACTTAAAACCAAAGATAGTTAATTTAGTACAAACTTGTTTTTGCTTCAAAAACTCAAATCTCTTCCTTAGAATGGCATTTGAGTTATTTGGCTTTTTGTTTTATTGGATATTAGCGCCATTATGGAATTTTTTACTCTTTGGTGCTTTCTGTTATTTTTGCTTTGGAGGAATGTTTGATTTTTTTTTTAAATTAAAAATATATATATGTATATAATTAAAATAAAAGTGATTTAAATATAAATAAAAAGTACTGTGATTGTATATATAAATAACGTAATTTATACAAAAACCATTCCATTCTGATGGAGCTAAAACCATATACAAAAATTTTCTAAGTATAATATCAAAGACTTTACAAATGTATGTATCCAAGTAGAACAAATTTTTTAGTATAGAAAATAAAAATAAGGCTGTTCGATTCGCGGCTGGGTACAATAATAATAATATAAAAAAAACAAATATTCATATATCGCAATATATAACTATTTTATATATCATAATATCTAGTACACCCCAAATTCTAACCAGGAAACAGGGGTTTAGGGGCCGGTAGCTAGCACATTTATGTACCACGGTACCTGAATTTAAATAAATAAATTGTAACTCGTATTTCTATATTAGGATAGATAATAATTTGATTACTGGTAATATAATGTAGGTTTTTGTAAGTAATGTAGATTAGATTGTTAGTTTTAAATAAATTTTATTCAATCTAGTTATATAATATTACTATTCATTAACATAAAATTTTAAAAATGTATTACAATAAAACAATTTTTAAAGTACAAAAAAAAGATTAGTTATCTGAATGCTGTGCTGAATATGTTATAAACCGGATAAACGAGAATGGATGTTAAATATAATGTTAAATTTGCAATATACATTGGCAGATTTATTGTGTGGTTTTTATTTTTTAAACAAAATGATTTTTTTTTCTAGATATAAGAAAAAATATACATGAGATTTCTTGGGTTGTGACAGACAATTTGTGTATTTAAGAAAATTTGTTTTTTGCAAAATAAGCTAAAAGTATAAAAAGCTAGTGTATAAAAATGTGTTATTTAGAATGATTAATTTAACAATAATTTGTCGTTTCAATTGAAGTAAACTATATGGACTATATATGAAGAATGATTAAAATTTTTACTTTATAAATTTAAATGTATAAAATTATTAATTAACATATTATTGGATTAATGTTAATTAATTTAACCAAGTTTAACTATATATCTGTGGCTTTTCTTTATAACGATTTAACTTGATTAAATTAATTTAAAAAATGACTGCCAACGAAATGACACTCTATTTTTGCCAAAAATAACAATAAGAACAAAAACAATCGAACTAACGGCCTATGTATCAATAAAATATCAAAATCTCTTTTGAAATAACGACATATATTGAGATAAGCAAAAAAAAATCTATTTACAAATTATAAAAACAGTTTAACTGTATTTAAGTAATTATTGTAAAAAAATTATTAGAAACCAGTTTTTAATCTTTGTTTTGATAAAATAGAATTTCTTCATTTATTTTGTTATTAAAAATTTCTTTACTAAAGCTATTACTTATTTAGGTCGTTTTGCCCTGAGAATATTCTCTTCAAGTAAAAATTTCAAAAAAAGGTTCAAATTGGGCATATAAAATAATCACATTTGCTAGTGAAAAATGGCAGCTGAAAAATAAACTGAAATGTTAAATAATTGTTGGATTCGAATATAAATAAATCAAAAATAATGGATTTGGTTGAATTGGAAGAAAATTTAGTTGTTGTAGCAGCTTGCACAGTACTCCATTTAATGGAAGAAGGGGGGAAAAAACAAGAAACCATTTTCATTTTGTAGAGTAAACCCTTATTTAAATGAACGAAAGTCTAAAGGACGATTTGCTAAAGATGTAACTTTTTTATAATTTTTTTTCCATTCAATTTAATAATATAAGAATTAGTGAAAAAAAAATTATATTAGTGAAGCATTGGCTGATTAATGCAGCCAATTTGTGTTTTTCTTCAGTTGAAAATTTCTTTGTCATTTTTATTTATTTAAAAGGAAACCCAATTTTAAATTTTCCAACAAATTTAACTTTTAAATTTACTTTATTTAAACAAAACTGATATGGTCTTAGCTATCGTTTTTTAATAATTGTTTTATTTTACAAATGGCGTAGCTTGAATTGTCAAAATGTTCATCTTGAATTGTCAAATTTCACGGCAATTTATATGCCCAAGCGTGAAAAACAGCATGAAAAATGTCTTCTTGTAGCACAACCTGTCGGTCAAAAATAAAAGTTTTTTTCACGTGATTTGCGTACCTAAAAATGAAAATGACTATTTCACTGCTATTTCTATCTCTTTTTAACTAATGCATTAAGATAGGTTGTGAAAATTTCATGTGAAGAGCATACTAAGCTTTAATGTTTAGTTAAGTTGTTATTTTTAAAACTAAACTTGAAAGAAATGGAGCTCAGTTGATATCAATAAGTGGATTATAAAGCATTATATTCAATTTTATTGTAAATTAATAAATTCAATTAGGTTTCTAAATTTAATTTTTTTAATAAAATTATTTGTTATGAATTAACAAAACTGGTTTAATGAACTTTTTAATGAAGAATCGGATTTCTGTGAAATAATGGAACCAACTCAACCAACACCAATTGTTGTTGAAAATTCTATGATTCCTGATAATGGCAAGTATTACTAAATATCCTCATTAAAGTACATAGTAAAAAAATATCATTATTTTGAAAGACATCCCGTTTAAAAAACGCAAACTAACCGAAGAAGATAGTTTTCAAGAACCAGAACTTTTGGATATCAGTTTAAATAATAGGAAGCATTTTTCGTATTTTTTATTTTATTTATATTATAAAATTACAAAATGATAGATATTTTGACGGCAGCAATGATATTATTGATGAACAAGAACGAACTAAATATAGATATTACAGAACATAAATTTTTAGAGCCTCGTCACACTCACTTGGAATGCGACTCCGATCACAGTGTAATTAAAAAAAAGAAAAAAAATAATAAACTGCAAATTTATCACCCTCACGACTGAATATAATTAATTAAGATATGTGGAACAAAATTATCACCTTTTCATGTTTCTGAAATGAACCAAAATGATTCTTTAGATTTCGAATCTTGTTTTAAAAATATTTTTAGAAAATCTAATATAAATACTAATGATGACAAAGTTAAGTGGCAGGATATTCGCATTTTAATCTATTTCAAAAATAATTTTGATAAATTTCATTATAAAATTAATTAAGTATGATATTTTTTTTTTGTGTTTTTATTTTTCTTTGAATTTGGTTTAATTAGTGTGATGTTTTTTATATCTTCGTTGCTTACATTTGCTTTAATCTTTTTTTTTATTTAGGAAAAAGCACTGGATTTAACAATTCGGTAGAAAAGCCAGCGAAAATCAGATTATTTTTTCTTCTTGATTGTTCAGGAAAGTCTACCTCATGTTGTAAAGTATTTACAATTTTTCCCAATGTGTAGGAATTATCTTCCAATTTCTTAAGTTTTTCTTTCAATATTCTATTTTCTTCCAGTATTTGGTTATTTTGTAATTTTATATCTTCCATTTGTTTGTTGAAGAATGAAAGTTGTATATTATTTACTGACTCTGACAGTTGTTGTAGCCATTTGGAAATTTTATCATCTACTAATTCACTATATTTAACTGGAGTTAAATGTAAAAGTGGTATTTTAGCAACTTTATCTTGGTTAGGCGCGTTCAGGTGTTGGTTAATCGTTGGTGTCTCCCTCAAACACTAGAGATTCATTGCTAGGATTAGGACAATTAATACAACTCAATGTTACATGTCCTTTTTGAAGTGCTTCTAAAACTTCTTCTGCCACAGCTGCGCATTTAATATGAAAGAATTCTTTGTGCAAATTACATTGGATTCCTCTTGATTTACTATAAGAGTTTTTTACAAACATTGCAAAATTTGGTCATCTTGATTAAATTTTTTTTTTGTTTTTTTTTTATTCCCTTTTTTGTACTATATACTCATTTCGTATCAAAAAAATGAAGCACTTCTAGATGTGCTAGAGACTAGCTACAAAAGGCATTTGATAGAGTTTGGTGTGAAACCATCCAGGTAATGTAAAAGTAAGCTGTACATTATCATGTGCAGTATCATTAAAAAGGTCTTGGCGAGCTTAACAACTTTTGTTTGGGGATCATGGCCTAGAACGCCCTGCTTGGTTCCTGAAACTGTTTATAAGCCCTTAATGCAAAAGATAACGGTATATTATCATGTGAGGTATCATTAAACAGATTCTGATCAGATCTACAATTTTTGTTTGTGGACCATGGTTCAAGATCGTCCTGTTGGAGGATGAGAGAGTTTATGATCCCTTAAATATTACAAAATTAGTAAAATAATCAATTTACAATATATTGAACCTGTTTATAAAAATATGCTACGTTTATATTGTTTATATTAATTGGTTATCTTTACACGTTTTTACTTGTGCAATAATTGAAGTTTATAATTTAGGTTTACTAAAGTTCAATGAAATACATTTAAGTTCATTCATAAGGAATATCATGTTACGATTCAAGTTACAATTATTTAGGTTTATTTAAGTTCATTGAAATACATTTAAGTTCAATTATATTAAGTATTAAGTTACAATAATGTATTTCTGTTAATTTCGTAATTTACATTTTTACTTGAATATTATTTATTAAGTGATTGATCTTATTATCAATGTTGGTGGAGTTTACTAACGTAACACCTCCCTCACAAGATTTAGGATTCTCCTGAATCCGATGACTAAATTCTATTTTAAGATTTTTTTTCTTTACATAAAAAATTAAAAAAATGTTATTCCTAAAAATATTATTATTGACATTACAGTTAATGTAACAATAAAAATTTTATCATTATTTAAATTTTTTATTTCTTTAATATTTTTCAGCTGGTTTAAAACAATTTCTGTAAAAGTTATATCAGTATGATTTATTTTAAGATTTTTATCATTTGGAATTATATCTCTATTGACAATTTTATTATCTTATTACTAAAAATTGTTATTATCAATTTGAACAGAACAATTATGGAAATTTATAAAATAAGTACCGTTTAAAACTGAAATTCGTTCGTCACAAGAACTATTTAACTTTTTATTCCTAACATTATTTAAAATTAAAATATCATCATCTATTTCAATATATTCTTCTTGATTATTTATTAAAAATGTACAATTTTTCTTAAAAACACAGTTTTTACTTATTTTTAAGTCTTTTACAGTTTTGTCTTTTTCAAAAGTGTAAGTTTTATTTGCAATTTCTATTATAAATCCATATTTTCGTTATTTTCGTCTATTTGCTTATAATTAAAAGACATTTAAAAATTAAAAGAAGAATAAACTTTTAACTCGGGCGAGCTTAATTCAGCTTTCCAAAAACTAAAAAATGCATTGGCTAACGCAACAATGCTCGGTCATCCACAGCCAAATGGAAAGTATATTATCTCGACAGACGCGTCAAATATAGCTATAGGAGCCGTACTGCAGCAGCCAACAAATAAAAGCTGGCAACCTCTAGCCTTTTTCTCAAAAAAACTATCGCCTACCGAAAAAAAGTATTCAGCCTTTTATCGAAAATTACTTCCCATTTACACCTCGATCAAACATAGCTACGCGGTAGAGGGCCGCGTTTTCACGATTTTTACCGACCATAAACCGTTGGTGAACGCAATTTGTTCCAAAATAGAACGAAACCCGAGGCAAACGCGACACCTCGACTACATTGACAATTTACGACATCCGTTATATCGCCGGTATACAAAATGTAGTAGTTGACGTTTTGTCGCATTGCACAACTTTGACCTCGAGAAAATTTTACAAATGCAGAAAAATGATCAAGACTTAGCAGGACTATTGGCTAAGCCGCGAGGTTCTTGGAAACTTGAAAAAATTCAGTTATCTGACCTCGAGCCAGGCTCTTTACGTCGGGCAATTTTCAATAACTTACATAACTTAGCACACGCTGGAATCCGAGCAACCAGAAAGTTGGTTACATTCAGATATTTTTGAACATAAATTCAAATATTTATTGATTCAAATCTCTGGACCAAAGCCTGCATGACTTGCCAAAGGTCAAAAATTCAACATCATACCAAGTCACCTCACGAAGTTTTTAAGATTCCTGCAGGACGATTTGAACACATCCATATGGATCTGGTCTGACCATTTCCGATTTACGATGGAAACTCCTACATATTCACTATAGTAGATTGCTTTACCCGGTGACCAGAAGCTTATGCCATACCTGATGTTACCGCTGTCACAATCGCAAAAACTTTTATCACGCAATACATTTCACGATTCGGAGTTCCCACCGCAATCACAACAGATCAAGTCATGTTCCGTACCAGGACTACGCCGTATCACCCTCAATCAAACGGGTTAGTTGAGCAGTTCCACCGTCAATTGAAGGACTCCTTTAAGGCTCGGGGAAAGAGTCAAAATTGGTACAACGAATTACCAATTATCCTATTCAAGATCCGCGCCGCGATTAAAGAAGATCTGCAGTGTCCACCTGCAGAGCTTGTATATGGACAAACCTTGGAACTGCCTGGCGATTTCTTCGTCGACTCCAAACCCACTCAGCTGATACGAACGTAGTTATTCGTGAACTTCGCGATACAATGCATAATTTGGTCCCAACTCCAACTAAATATTATTTTTGTTCCGAAAAACTTAGAATCATGTGATTTCGTATTTGTCAGAAACGACAAAATCAAACCAACTTTGTCTCCGACATACGAAGGGCCTTACCGTGTCGTCCGACGACTTCGAATATTTTTGTGGTATTGGTAAAAAATACTGTTTCAATCGATAAACTCAATCAGGCCTACGGAATTTCTTCAATAGGTTCAAACAATAGTCATCGAAAAGTGGTTTTTAATAACATTACATTACTACATATTAATTATTATTTTGTACCGCATGTTAATTATTACCGCACGTAATTACTATTGGTCTATGACAAGTACAGTTGAGAAACTTTCTCAATTTGAGGTTTCTATTTGACCAATGGTTCTCGAAACGGTTTTTCAATAACATACTTATGTGATACTTAGGAATTAGGAGGAAATGAAAAAGATCAAAAATATTAAAAAAATAAGATTATTCAGAAACACGTTATCGCACAGATCGGTTTATTTTATATTTAGTAAAAAGAAAATTACTTTATAAAGCAACAGAATTAAAAAAAAGAAAATTAAAATTAAGTAAAAATCAAATTATATCAATTTAAATCAAATTATTAAATTTGTTATTTTTAAGTGAATTGTACAAAAATTGAAATACAAAATTAAAACTTATATATATATAATAATTTATAAACTACATGTGTTTTTAATACTACATAGATCCTTGAGGGACCACTTTTAAATTAATTTTTTCTGAGCTAAATGTATTATTTAGACAAACCATTTGTTTTCTATCTTTAAGATAGGATTCAAAAAATTTTATTCAGCTTCTGCTAAAATTTAAATTTGAAATTTTCAATAGTAATATTTTGTGAGCAACGCAGTCAAATGCCTTCTGCAAATCGAGAAATACGCACCAGTTAGGGCCAGATAAGCAGCTGTCGTATTTGACCCTTTTTCAAATCCATATTGCTCTTTACTTAGAATTTTATTATTTATTAAGAATACATTCAATTTATTCTTAATATTAATTATTATATTTCAAAAATTTTAGAAAATGAAGGAAGAATAGATATTGGACGATAATTAGAACAATCTGTACTATTCCCTTTTTTAAAGATGGGAATGACTGGCAATTTTGAATTTACTTGGGAAAATATATGATTCGAAGAAATATATGCTCGTTTATATATTTTACTATCATTGGAACTAAGTAAATAGAAAATTTTTTTATAAATTTAGTAGAGATGTTATCAAATCCATTAGCTGCAGTTATATTTAGAGCATTTATAGCAGTGCCAACTTTTTCACAGTTCGTGGGAATTACATTAAAATTTGTAAAAATATTGCATCGAAATTTATTTATATATTCAACATCAATACTTTCAGTAGGAATTTCTATTTCGCTAGTTATATTAACAAAGTACGAATTTAGACATTCAACGATATCTTTTTCCTGATTAAGTTTTTTATCATTTTGACATTATACTTTTATTTGGTTTTCTGGAATTTTGTTTGTATTATATATAATTTTTTTATATAAATTCCATAGTTTTTTACTATCACCTGAACTTCGGAAAATTTCATTGGAGTAATATTTCTTTTTTGCCTCGGTTATTAATTTTTTTACTCTATCTCTATACTTGAAAAGAATCCCTAATTTTCATTTCTTTTAAGATATCTGTAGTCATCCAGTTATTTTTCTTTTTCCTATTTTTTGCACGTATCATTTGTATTGTTTTTAATAAGTAAACTAAGAGCTTCTAATGTTTCGTCAAATTCGTTAAATGAGTTGAGATTAGTCCAAATACTATTATTAGACATATTGTTACAATTTAGGGCTCTTTTAAATTGCGGAATACTTTCTGTTACCGAGTTTTGTTCTATATTGCTGAACATCATTGGTGGTCAGAAAGACAAGTGTCTAATATATGTATATGATATTTATTTGTCAGTTATAAAATGGTCAATTATTTTTTTGGTTTGGGAACCAAACCGAGTAGCGAAATATTCCGAAATTTTGTTACAGATTAAGAAACCATTTCTCATTAACATATTAGAATATGTTTTAAATACAGTATTACTTGTGTTTAATAAAATTATATTTATGTCTCCTACAATTATTGATCTCCTATACTTATAAGTTAATCCATCGATTTTTTCTATAAGAGAATCTATACCAGTTTCATGAGCTCTATATAAATGCCTGATATATTAAATATTCTGTTTTAAAAGCCTAACTCCTAAGATATTACTTTTTTTTATTCTTCGCAAAATAAAAGGTAACTACTAATTTCTTCTTTGACATAAATAGCTACTCCTCCATAAGGTTGGTTTCTCTTAGAAAAATATGGTTTATAATCTTGTATACTAAAAAACTTGTTTTCTGACGCAAGAAGCCATATTTCTGCCAAGATAATTATATGAATATCACATCCAAAACTCTCAATTAAATTCTCAACTTCATATAATTTTTTTTCTTAAGCTGTGTATATATAAATAAACGATATTAAAATTGTTTTTATAATTTTATTTAGATTTCTTATCAAGATTTAAATAGTACTTACTTTACTCTACTCTACTATAGTACTCTACTTTTAAGTTATTTTCAAAATTTACTCTTCCATTGCGAGCATTTTGTGTCTAATAGTTTATAAAAATTTTATTATATGTTCATATGTAATTGACTGAAGATAAAGTTGAATAAAAACAAAAAATAAATAAGCTTTTTTCATCTGTTGCGATCGTATTGATAAAAATGACCAGTATTCACGAATTGTTTGACAAATAGATTGACAAAAAATAATATAATTAGTTTAGTTTTTATAATTATACATAACAGTACAGTGATAATAATAATAAAAAAAAAATTAAAATTGAAATCTAAGTGAATAATTTGGTAAAGTAAAATTAATTTAGCAAAGTAAATATTATATGAATTAAATTTTTTGTAGGATTTAAAGGCAAAAAATAGTTGGAAAAATATATGAATATTTTTCTACTTGCAATTATGTATATATAGGGTTTTCCAATTTGAATTATATGATTTCTAAGTGACGTTTCGGGCATATGTAGTATGTCATGATCTGTCTTTTTTTTTTCATTGTATTCAGTAATGTTTACAATTTCATCATGGAGAGATATACGCAAGAACAACGTTTACAAATTATTCAAATTTATTATCATATTAATAATCGTTCTCCAATTGCAACTTTTCGTGCGCTTTTGCCATTTTATGCTCGTAATAATCGTCCAACAGTGTTCGCTATTCGTCGAATTGTTGAAAATTTCGAGCGTACATTTTCTTTACATAATGTTCAGGTGCCAATAAGACAAAGAATCGCTCGAAGTAATGAAAATACTGCTGCTGTTCAGGCAAGTGTTGCTGCAGACCGCAATTTGTCGATTCCAAGACGTTCTCAAGAATTGGGATCGTCTCAAACCATAACCTGGCGGGTTTTGAGAAAAGATTTGGGCTTGCATCCTTATAAAATTGTTACCACTCAAGAACTGAAGCCATTGAACCACCGTAAACGCCGTGAATTTGCTGATTTTGTCTTGGAACAACTTGAAAACGATAACGATTTTTTTTAAGAAAATCATCTCCGATGAGGCTCACTTTCATCTCACAATAAACAAAACTGTCGATTCTGGTGCGAAGAATATCCACAAATTATTCATGAATAACCATCACATTCACCTAAAGTGACAGTTTGGTGTGGTTTTTGGTCTGGTGGAATCATCGGTCCGTACTTCTTTAGAAATGAAGCTGGTAGCACCGTTACTGTCAATGGAGAGCGGTATAGATCGATGATAACCCACTTTTTATGGCCGAAATTGGAAGAAGTTGATCTTGACAACATCTGGTTCAAACAAGACGGGACTACGTGCCACACAGCACGTGCAACAATCGAATTATTGTTTGGTAACCGAATAAAGTTTGGAGATTCTCCAAGAACTTGTGATTTAACACCATTAGACTGTTTCCTGTGGGGTTATTTGAAGTCATTGGTCTTTAGCAATAAACCAGACTCTCTTCAAGCTTTAGAAGTCAATATTGAACGTGCTATTCATGACAAAATTGCTCGAAAATTGGGTTCATCGAATTCGTTCGAACCTGCAAAAGAAATCGTGGAGACCATTTGAATGACGTTTTATTCAGAACTTAATTGTATCAATTATACTTCACATTAAATAAAAAACATTTGAATTTCCTTAACAATTAGTGTGTTTTTTTTTTAAAGAAATCATATCACTCAAATTGGAAAACTCTGTATATGCATCAATTTTTTTTAGAGTTTTCATTAATATAAAATTTGTATTGCTAATATAGTGTAACTGACATTTATAAAGATATATGAAGAGGCTATAAGTGAAATTTTGAAGAAAAAAAAAATTAATTTATTACAAAAAAAATTTAAATTTTTATATATATCATAGAAATTTATAATATGTACTGATTTTAGAACAATATTTAATGTTCTAATATAAAAAATTCGACATGTGTAAATTTAAGGTTATGAGAAGAAGAAGTTTGTAAATAAAGAAATTGGAATTAATGTATGCAAATGAAATTACAGTTGATCTGTGAATACTGCAATTTAATATTAGATGTATAAATATATATGAACATGTTCATGTATATATGTATATGTTTTCAAGAATTTGTTTATAAATTTAATTATTAAAAATTTATAGTTAATATAGTGTAAAAGTAAACAATAAAAAAAAAACTAAAATTTAATATTAGTATGATTTTAAATATTCTACGAAAATTAATGTAAAATAATTTATAAAAAATTATAATATACCTATAGTGGCTTTATAAAATTTAAAGTAAACATTAGCTTAACTACTAAATCTATTTTTAATGAATTTAATGTCGTTAAAATTTTTAATTCTATATACCTTTGAACCTTCCTTTTGACGTAAAAAGATTGTGTTGTTTGTAATCCAAAGAAATTTAAATTCACAAGATGTTTTGATCACGCTTCGTAATATAATGCGGTTTGTAACTTTGTGAGGTAATGTCGAAGAAAAATTTCTCCATTATCACATTTTTGTAAATCTAGTTACATCATAAAGTAACTACATACATAGAGAAATCTCGTAGAAGATAAAATTGTAGTCAATTTCATTGATTTGAAATCACCCCAAGATCGTATTTGGGGTTATTTCGTAAAAAGATGACCGTATTTTTGGTATACCATCAAAGAACATAAGAAAAACAAAACAATAAAATATTTTTTCATTCATTTAGTTCATAATTTATTTTCTTCGAACTGATTTTTTTTTTCTCTAAAAATTGATTTTATATTGTTACATACATGCATACATACATATTTATCTAGGCATCACAAACAAATGTTCTTATAATTTTAAAATGTAATTTTATAGAACTAATAAAGAATAACTCTACATAACACATAGACAATATTTGAAGGCCAACAAAATTTTATTATAATATTGCAAGTGTATGTAAATTGTAACGGAGATCTATTTGTTTTTATTTTTTTCTTTTTTGTTTAGAAGAATATTTGTTTTAAAAATTAAAAAATATTTTTGGATGGAATATTGAAATTTTCTAAAATATTGGTATTAACCTTTGTCGACCCACAAAGGCACAAAGGTATAGTAAGTTAAGATCAAATTTACTGAATGTATAATAACATATATTAAGGCTGGTTTTTAATTAGACCGATATATCCACAAAAATGTTAGAGCATAGGCAGAACATACAAAAATGCTATGTATTTGAGAGAGATTAAGCTAAAAAAATATCCATGAAACATTTTAAAATATCCAAGAAAGTAACCATAAATATCCACGGATTAGATATATGTATGCAAAAATTGTATATCTTACAAAAAAATTTCTACTACCATGGCATTTAAATTTTGAAGTGTCAAAAAATAAACAAATCTTCAAATTTTATTTTTTAGTGAGAAACTATATTAAAATGACTATATTATGGGTATAAAAATATTATTAATAAACTATGTATATTATTTTTAACAACTTTATAAATAAAAAATTTTAAATTTTTAACTAAATATGAATATAAACATTAATAAATTAGGTTATGTATAATTTTAACTGCCAAGGTGTTGCTGTAATATTTTTTAATAATATAATTTTTTTTCTCTCTCTTTTCCACACTATATTTTTCTCTTTCTAAAGTTGCGATAATATCCATGAAATATCTTATGAAAACCAGCCTTTATGTCTATAGATAGATATGTAATTCTTTCTAGATAGCAGAATTCTTAAAAGTATTTTTATACCATACACCTAAAATATAGGGTATATTAACTTTGGTATGGTGTTTGTAACCACCAAAAAGAAGCGAGTTAGATATGGACATGTATATATATTCTGAATCAGGATCACCTCCTGAGTCGATTTAACGATGTCCGTCCGTTCCGTCCGTTTTGATGAAATTTATATAGTAGGTTACTAATTACGAAAGGAAGGCTAAGAGTTATGTCACCCTGTAATAAAACAATGTTTTGAATATATTTTTATTTACTTTCACACGCGCAAACTTACTTTTGCGCGCGTCAACATATTATTGTAACTTGTAACATGATCCTATCTTAAAATAACTGTACATTCCAAACTTCAATAATAATTTTCTCAGCACGTTGCATTGCAACGTGACTTATTAAGAATGTAAATATTCTAATATAAAAATGCATGGATTCTGCTACTGGACGTTGGTTCGATCAGAAGTTGTTTTGTTATATAAAAAGTTGAATAAATAAAAAGAAATTGTTTTGTTATATATAAAAATAAATAAATAAATAAAAATCTAATGTAAAACAAAATAATGTTATATATAAAAATAAATAAATAAATAAAAGTCAAGTATAAAACAAAACAAACAATATTTTTATTATTTCGCTTAATTATAAAAATATAAATGGCGCAGTCGGTAGGATGCGTCAACTAGTGCTTACTTAAAAAATAACAAAAACAATAAATGAACGAAAATCATAAAATAATAAGTGAATGAAAATCACAAAATAATAAGTGAACGAAAATCACCAAAAAACAAAAATTGTACATACTATACAAATTGCACCAGTTAGTATATGTCAATATACTCAAGGACGCAGAAAAAGAAAAACCTAGCAATCATCCGGCTGAAACAACAACAACAACCAATAGCTGAATCGAAGAGTACCAGGGCTACAACACCAGCAGTACAACAACCAACAAACCGTGAGTTTTTATTTTTCCAAGTTTTACCAATATAATAGGTTAAATTAATAGAAGAAGTATATTTAAGTAAATCAAAATTCTTTATGTTTTAAAGAGAATATTTTTTTTTATATATATAAACGTGCTTTAAATATCATCTGGGTAAAACTAAATTAAAGTCTATTTGAATCAAATAAATTTAAAGTAAAAGAATTAAATTTAAAACACCTAAGTATATAAATAATTTTTCATTGTTTTAAAATATTGCTAAAGACTATTATTTTGCAAAAGTTTGTTTAACTTTTTTCGTAATCACTATTAGCAGTAGCACTAAAATTTTAAAAGAAAATATATTTTTTATATTACATCAAATTTATTTTTTTTTCGTACGATAAAATCAAATAACCCAGTGTTAACTTATTAAATAAATTTTTCCAAGCGAATATATTACCTGAAAGAAAAAAAGAATAAAATTAAAATCAAATAATAAAATATTAAAACCATATGAAATATTAAATAAGTAATAAGTAGATATTAAATAAAAAAAAAAAAGGGAAGCGTAAAATAATAAAAGAAATAAGTAGTATTAACTTCCAAAAAATAAATAAAACAATTTTTTCTTCATACTATTACTAATAATACAATTTTGTTTTCATATTAATAATTACTTTAAAATACATATTCCAAAATATATATATGTTCGAAAATTTACAATCTAGCAAAAAAAATTATAATAAAAATAAAGCTTAAATAAATATTACAAAAAATAATTACATACTTATAAAAAAAATATATACAATAAACAATTTTTAATCAAAAAAAAAACTATTAAATAAAAAAAAATAAAATAAGAAAAGAAAATAATAAATTACCTAATTTTAAATTTATACTTTTGATGAGAAGTAAACAAGAATTACAACCAGTCAAATTAAATAAAAATTACATTTCATAAATAAATTTTGTATAAATCGAATTTCCTTTTCATATAGTACTAAACTTTCATTTTGCCGTTTATGTCACAACATTTCGTAGCTATCGGAGTTGTTGACATACTTATAGAAGAATTATCGAAATTAAATTTAAATAGAAATACAGAAAATCGAATCATGACAGACCCAAAAAGCCTTACAATTGACCCACTTAAATATTTAGAACGTGTACCTGAATTTAATGGGAAATTCGGTACCTTACAAACTTTTATCGATTTAGTAGATCGAATCACACCTTTACTACTCCAATACGACGAATTCTCAAAAGGAATTTTCTCTGACATAATTAAATCAAAATTAACTGGAAGTGCCAGAGAAGTTATCGAAATCAATCATCAAGCTACCACCTGGGATGAAATTAAAAAAGTACTTAATAACAATTTTGGCGATAGGCTATCCGCTGACCAACTTTTTGACCAGTTAAGGGGCCAAACTTTTAAGACGAATGCTGTCGAATTTTACAACGACGTGAAAGCTATACTTAGAAGACTAAATACAAAAACACAGTTGGAATACCAAAACAATAACGACGAATTAGAAAGATATTTAAAAGCTAACGTTCAAAGTGCTTTAGATACTTTTAAAAATAAAGTTCCTGAACCCTTGAAATCAATCCTATCTTGCAGAGATCCTAAGACGTTAGAAGATGCAATGAAAATTTTATACGAATCGGGCTACGCTTTTTCGAATATCAATGTCAATCATAACTATACCCAAAATAACCATAACAGTAATCGTAATCGCCATAATAACAATAATCGTTACATTAGTAACAAAACATCCCAAAATCGTTCAAATAACATTCAAGACAATCCAAATCGTGATAATAATCGTAATTCTATTCGAAACCCCTCTAATAATATTAATAATAATGGTAATCGCTCAATCAGATATTTCAACAATAATACATCTCCAAATACAGCGCACCAAAACGGTACCTCTAATCCCAACATTCTTCATAATAATAACAGAAGCCCACCTGGTGTGTACAATCATATAAATAATCAACGACCATTTTACAATAATTGGCAACCAAACCAGAACAGAAATTCTCACTACAACCCCAACTACCAAAACAATTACAATTCGCAAGTAGAACCCATGGATGTTAATAATCAGCAAACCATCGATATAGGAAATTTTCGGGAGACTGGCCAAACCGACTCACCTACATAAAAATAAAGGAATACAATTTTCTAATCGACAGTGGCGCTTCAAGCTCAATAATCCGACCAGACACTTTCAAGGAAATACCTAGAATACAACTAAAAAATTCAAAAATTTTGAGAGCATTGAAAAAAGATGTCTTAATAAATCAAGCAATAAGTATAAATATTTTTGAGGAATTCAAACCAAACAATAATGAAAAATTTGTATTTTTGGTTCATGATTTTCATGAAAAATACCATGGCCTTATAGGTAATGATATACTAATGCAAGGTAACGCTGTTATCGACTACAAAAATAAAATTCTCATGATGAACGACACTCCAATAAAATTATACTTTAGTCACCAACCAGAAAATACCATATACCAAATCGAACCTGGGGAATATTATTATAAAATCCCTGTCAAACAACAAAAAGGTGACGCAATGATAGAAGAAACTAATTTAAATGCCGACGTTCGAATTCTAGAAGGTATTTATGAAGTAAACGACTTTCAAGCAAGAGCCAAAATACTTAACGTATGTGACCAACCTAAAATGTTCAATTTCAACGAACCATTCCCGTCCGCAGAAATAGACGAAATCTTAGATTTCAATAATTACGAAACAAACGAATACTTAACGTACAAAGACAGTAAAATTATTCCAGAAAAAATTAAAACCGACCACTTAAATAAAGAAGAAAAACTTCAATTAAATCATCTTCTATCTGAATTTAATGAAATATTTTCTGAACAAATACCTCTCTCAGTTACCAACAAAATCAGACACAAAATTAATACTATAGACAACATACCAATAAAAAGCAAAATTTACAGATACCCATATATCCACAAAATAGAGATACAAAAGCAAATTCAGGAAATGTTGGAAAATGGAATTATCCAACATAGCAATAGTCCGTACAACAGCCCAGTTTGGGTTATTCCCAAAAAATTAGATTCCTCTGGCGAGCGGAAATACCGTCTTGTCATAGACTACCGTAAACTTAATGAAAAGACAATTGACGACTCTTATCCAATCCCTAATATTGAAGAAATATTGGACAAATTAGGGAAAAGTACGTATTTCTCTGTAATAGATTTAAAATCCGGATTCCATCAAATAGAAATGGAACCGGAAGACATACAAAAGACTGCATTCTCTGTTGACAACGGACACTACGAATTTAGTAGAATGCCTTTTGGGCTGAAAAATGCCCCTAGTACCTTTCAACGCCTGATGGACAATATATTGAGGGAAAATATAGGCAAAGAATGTCTAACGTACATGGACGACATTGTAGTGTTCTCAAACGGTTTAGACGAACACATAAAAAACTTAAAAAAAATTTTCACAAAAATAAAATCAGCTCGACTTCGAGTACAACTAGACAAATGCGACTTTCTAAGAAAAGAAGTCGAATTTTTAGGACACGTTATCAATGAACACGGAATACATCCCAACCAAAAGAAAATAGAGGTAATTAAAAACTACCAAATTCCAAAAACTCCAAAGGAAATAAAAAGATTCCTAGGTATCGCAGGATACTATAGGAAATTCATAAAAAATTTCGCCGAGATAGCAAAACCCATGACTCTATTCTTAAAGAAAAATTCTAAAGTAGACATAAATAACCACAAATACATCCAAAGTTTCAACGATCTAAAAAAGAAATTAATATCAGCACCAATTCTTATCTACCCAGATTTTGAAAAAAATTTCGAAATAACCACAGATGCGAGTCATTATGCCATAGGTGGCGTACTATCTCAAGAAGGAAAACCAATCTCATACGTGTCTCGAACACTAAATGAGCACGAAATTAATTATTCAACAATCGAGAAAGAGCTTCTCAGTATTGTATGGTCACTTAAACAATTCAGACCATATGTTTTCGGTAGAAAAATTAAACTCTTCACAGATCACAAGCCCTTAGTTTGGTTACACAGTCTTAAAGAACCAAACAGCAAATTAATAAGATGGAAATTGCAAATTCAAGAATATGACTATGACATATCATACAAAAAAGGTTGTGAAAATAAGGTAGCTGATTTCCTAAGTAGAATAGACATAAACCAAAACGAAAATATCCCATTCCAAACTAATATTATAGAAACAGTTACGCCTTTAAATTTATACAAAAATCAAATTATAATAAACAAAATTAATTCGGGCTCTTTGCAAATCAAAACACGAAATATATTTAACAAAACCCTTAAAACAATATCCATAAAAGTCTTAGACGATATCACATTAAAAATGATTATCAAGAATCATTTTGACCCAAAACGAACTAACGCCATATATGTAAACGACGAAATATTTGATAAAATAAATCCTATCCTTCGCGAACATTTTATAAATTACAAAATTATTAGGAGTAAAAAATTACTGAAAAATATTACCAATGACGAAGAACTAGAAAATCTCATTCAAACAAAGCACTTGGAAAACAATCACCGTGGCATTAACGAAATTAACGAAGAAATGAAAAACGAATTCTATCACCCAAATTTAAAACTTAAGATATCAGAATTTATAAATAACTGCGAAGTGTGCATTCTAGAAAAATATGAAAGAAAACCCCCACAGATTCCGTTAAAAATATCCGAAACTCCGAATAAACCTAACCAAATAATCCATATGGACATATTCTATTCCATAAACAAGTCATTATTTGTCACTATGATCGATAAATTCAGTAAAATCGCCATGTTTACTAAAGTACAAAATAGAAGTGAGGCAGAATTCAGAAGAGCAATTGCAAAGTATATTAGCACATACGGTAACATAGCGAAAATAGTTACTGATAACGAATTAGGAATGAAATCCCATTTAATGAGAAAATTTTTGGAAGAAAATAATATCACAATCCACTACACTTCCAATTCAAATCACAACAGTAACGCAGACATAGAGCGCTTGCATAACACCATCAACGAGCACCTCAGACTATTAAAACATACAAAGAAAAATCTACCAATCGAAGAGCAAATGATTTTAATAAACGGGTATTACAACAATACGATACACTCCTCAACAAACAAGAAACCAATAGATTTCATTCAAGGTAAAATAACAGAAAGCGAATACGAACAAATCTACAACAAAATATTAGAAAAGAAAAACCGCGTTATTGAAGAAGCAAACGAAAACAAATCGACATATCTTTAGAAGCAGGAATCAACTACATTAAAGAAATAAGGGGAGGAAAAAATCATTCAAAATTCCGAAAAATAGACACCGAATTAACTGATGAAGAACACGTAGTCGACAAAGACACTGGCCATAAATATTATAAAACCCACGTTAGAAAACGAAAAAAGTTCCAAAACCCATTACATATCAGACTTAAAGTAAACACCAAAGGAAACTTAACAAAACATAGAAGTAAAATGAAAAATCTTATCTCAGGTCATTCAAGACAGAATAACAATTTATAAAATCCTACAAAATAACTATAAATTACTATTTACTAATATTTCCTTTTTTAAAAAAAAAAAAAACAAATCTCTTTTTAGGACCTTTCCACCATGAAAAAGTACAGCATACTAAGTCTCTACATTCTCTTCGAATTTGTCAATCTATCAACATCTCAGATAATAGATATTCAAGACTTGAACAATAATAAAAACGGACATATTAACTTAAAACTAGGAGAAGTAAAACTTATAACCAACTATAACAAAATCCTACACATAATCAACATTACAAAGTACGAAGAAACCCTTCAAGACATATGGACCAACATACAACCATTTTCAACTGAACTGAGTTCGAACGGACCAATATTTAATACAATAACTCACAACTACAAATCACTAGTCTCTAAAATAAAAAACATTATTCTTCACAAAAGAAACAAAAGAGGACTTGTAAACGGAATAGGAAAAGTGCTAAAGTACATAACAGGCACGATGGACAGCGACGATGAAATTCAAATACGTAACAAACTACAAGCTTTAACAGATAACAACAAAATGTTAATAACAGAAAACAATAAACAAGTTAAAATAAACTCTGACCTAATTGAACAAACTTACAACATTACAGAACATATCAAGAATCAACAACACACAATAAGAAAATTCGTAACAAATTTAACTAATGAACTCAACAATAAAATATCTAAAATGGAACACCAAATGGCACTTATGGAGTGCATGTATCAAATTAATTACGACATTACCTTACTCAGAAATCACATTGACGATATTGAACAGACACTACTAATGAGCAGATTAGGAATACTATCAAAAAATATACTAACAGACGAAGAATTTAACATAATACAAAACTTGGACATTCTGACAAATATCAAAATTAATATAATAACATTCGGAAACGAAATAGTCATAATTCTATTAATACCAAATTTTACTAATAAACTCTATTCTAAAATCTTAATAGAACCTTTACCTACTAAAGACAATAAAATTTTATATATAGGAGAAAAGGAAATTCTGATTGATGAAAATAAAAATATTTATCACTCAAATGTAATTCAAAATCTAAAGAAAAACTTAAAAGATATAAAAGATAACTGTACATATAATATTTTTAATAATAAGGAAGCTAATTGTATGTTTAAAAATTTTTTCGAACAATCTATTACAGAAATTAAAAATGGTCTTATAATTATAAAAAATATTAAAAGAACACAGATATTCCATAATTGTAATAATTTTGAAACCTTCATTGAAGGTACTAATTTAATAAGATTCGAAAAATGTCAAATTAGAATTAATAATTTAACATATAAAAATTTTGAAATCGAAATAAAAGACCATATAATTTTACCTACTTTAAATGTAATTATAAAAAGAAATGTCAATAATAATGAATTGTTAAACTTTGAAGAACTGCATGTAAAAAACATTAAAAATAACAGAGAACAAATTAAAGAAATCTTGTATACTAATAAAATTGGAAATATTGTAAATTATGTAACTAAAATAATAATAGTAATAATTATAATTGTACTATTAATTCAAATTGTAAAGTTAAAAAATTGTTATAAAAACAAAACAATCAAGATAACTTCGTCGGAGCCTCCGTCAAAGGGTGGGGAAGTTATGTCACCCTGTAATAAAACAATGTTTTGAATATATTTTTATTTTCTTTCACACGCGCAAACTTACTTTTGCGCGCGTCAACATATTATTGTAACTTGTAACATGATCCTATCTTAAAATAACTGTACATTCCAAACTTCAATAATAATTTTCTCAGCACGTTGCATTGCAACGTGACTTATTAAGAATGTAAATATTCTAATATAAAAATGCATGGATTCTGCTACTGGACGTTGGTTCGATCAGAAGTTGTTTTGTTATATAAAAAGTTGAATAAATAAAAAGAAATTGTTTTGTTATATATAAAAATAAATAAATAAATAAAAATCTAATGTAAAACAAAATAATGTTATATATAAAAATAAATAAATAAATAAAAGTCAAGTATAAAACAAAACAAACAATATTTTTATTATTTCGCTTAATTATAAAAATATAAATGCTAAGTTCGAGTCTGGACAAAATCGGTCCAGAAACCGATTAAAACCTTTAAATTTTTTAAGAGGATTTGGTCCATGACTTCCGATTTTGGAAGCTTCCGAACGAGTCCCAGAGCAAACGAGATTATCTCGAAAATCAACAAAGATAGAACCTTTAAATTTTGTACAATGATGTTCCTTCCCGTTCGATTTATGTCTCTGAAATTTAAGAGGATTTGGTCCATGGGTTTGGATTTTGGAAGCTTCCGAACGAGTACCAGAGCAAATGAGATTATCTCCAAAACCAACTAAGATATAACCTTTAAATTTGGTAGAGTGGTGTTCTTTCATGTTTTATTTAAGTGTCTGAAATTTGAGTGGATTTGGTTCATGGGTTCGGATCTTAGAAGCTTCCGAACGAGCCCCAAAGCAAACGACTATATATCTCCACAACCAACAAATATAGAACCTTTATTTTTAGTACACGAGTGTGCTGTTATGTTTCCTTTTCTATAAAATTGAAAACTGACATTTGCAAGAATTTGAACCATGGATTCGTATATTGGAAGCTTCCGAACGAGCCCCAGAGCAAACGAGATTATCTCCAAAACCAACAAAGATAGAACCTTTAAATTTTTTACAATGATGTTCCTTCCCGTTCGATTTATGTCTCTGAAATTTAAGAGGATTTGGTCCATGGGTTCGGATTTTGGAAGCTTCCGAACGAGCCTCAGAGCAAATGATATTATCTCCAAAAGCAACAAAGATATAACCTTTAAATTAGGCAGAATAGTGTTCCTTCATGTTTGATTTATGTTTCTGAAATTTGTGAGGATTTGGTTCATGAGTTCAAATCTTGGAAGCTTCCGGACGAGCCCCAGAGCAAACGAGTATATCTCCACAACCAACAAAGATAGAACTTTTATTTTTAGTACAAAGGTGTTCTGTTATGTTTCCTTTTCTGCAAAAATTGGAAATTGACATTTGAAAGAATTTGAACCATGAGTTCGTATTTTGGAAACTTCCGGATGAGCACAAGAGCAACGAGCATATCTCCAAAACCAACAAAAGTAGAACCTTTAAATTTAGTTCAATGGTATTCTGGCATGTTTTCTTTATGTTCCTGAGATGGATTCGATGAATTGGAGTGGCAATGCGGGTTCCTGACACACATCTCCCAAGAACTAACAATCTTCGAAATTAATAAAGATAGAAACTAAAAATTTTTTACAAAAGTGTCAAGGTCTCAAGCGAATGCCTCTTTTACGTTCCTGAAATTCGAGTTGAATAAGACAGAAAAAGGAATAAGTTCAAGCAGCTGCCAAAAAAACTTATGGATTTTTAATTTAATTCGAAATATTCAGGTGTAGGGTATTAGTAAGTCGGTTGCATCGACTTGCTGTTACATTTACTTGTTTGATATTGAATAAGGTAGCTACATATAGTTAGTCATACTAAAAAACAAAATTTTAAAATTTTAAAAATTAAGAAGGTATTTTGAAAAAGAAAAAACGTTAAACAACACAAAGGGGTTAAACAACTTACCATATCTTTTCAAAAAAAAATTAAATTAAGATGAAACAACTACATGAACAACAAAAAAGTTATTTAAATGCACGATATTTATAACAACCCCTTACACTTACAAGCCGGAACATCTAACAAAAACTTTAAAAAAAAAGGCTATTTGTGTACAAAAGAAATTGAGTGTTCCGATCCGGCTTGTAAGATATTTAGGCGTTGTTTATAAAATATTTTAAAATTTTTTATGAATATTTTTTTTGTCACTGATGTATGGATATACATACATACATATATATACAGGAATTCCTCTCGTAACACTTTCAAATTTTATTTTTAGAATATAAAATATAGAATACAGATATTCGTATTTTACCACTTTTAGAAATTATTAAAAAAATTTGAGAAGTTTGTTCGATATTGGTATTATAATACGGGCAATTATGACAATTGTCATGTGACCAAGCTTTGGCCAAAGTTTTTTCGTTGCTAGAAATAACACCTCATAAACCATTTTGTAATTAAAATAATAAAACATTTTTTGCTTATTCGATTTTCCCCATCTAATAAAATCTCTTAGAAATAGATTAATGGATTCCGTTTTAAAAACCTTAGATGGTATTATAAGCTTTAAAGTTCTCATAGAATTATGGGACGTTCAAATAAATTGAAAAACTAAGATGTGTACAAAATTAACTAGATAACATATTAATCCGCATACTTTTGAAAAAATTAGAGTTAAATTAGCAACACAAATATTTAGTAGAACAGTGAGTGCCGCTATTAGAACAATAATTGAAACGTCTGGTTTTAAAAGAGTTACTAAAGAAGTTGCAAAAATTTTGTATTAGTGTTTGATAAACTTTTTGATTGTCTTAACAGTGGATCATTATATTCTGATAATAAATAAAGATCTGTGTTAAACTATATAGCTTGTAGTTTGAATTTTTAAAATATTGTAAGATTGACTAAAAAGAAAAAATATATTTTAGAGGGAATGAAAATAACTTTAAATTTATATTAATAGGTATATACACATTTTTTCATATTTTATACTTTACATATTTTATACTTTAATAATAATTCTTGTACCTATAGTTGCGTTATAAAAACAACTAAAATTGATTGATAAAAAATCGAAATAGAATCGAGGTTTTTTCTTTTTTTAAGAAGTCGAAAAAGTTATATGAAGAAATACATACATAATATATACAAATGTACATACATCAATTGACATACAAACAAAAAAGAAGAAAAACTAAAATACGATCAAGTTTATTTTACAAAATCAAAAAAACAGCCTAATTTTTTCTTCCATGTGAATACTCTATGTATATAGTTACTTTATGGTTACATCTAGTTAGTTATATAGATGTTTATGATTTTTTTTTTGCAAATAGCTCATTTTTCTTTTCTTGAGTTTTTAATTCAATTAAGTATGATATTTTTTTTTTGTGTTTACATTTTTCTTTGAATTTGGTTTAATTAGTGTGATGGTTTTTATATCTTCGTTGCTTACATTTGCTTGAATCTTTTTTTTTATTTAGAAAAAGGCACTGGATTTAACAATTCGGTAGAAAAACCAGCGAAAATCAGATTATTTTTTCTTCTTGATTGTTCAGGAAAGTCTACCTAATGTTGTAAAGTATTTACAATTTTTCCCAATGTGTAGGAATTATCTTCCAATTTCTTAAGTTTTTCTTTCAATATTCTATTTTCTTCCAGTATTTGGTTATTTTGTAATTTTATATCTTCCATTTATTTGTTGAAGAATGAAAGTTGTATATTATTTACTGACTCTGACAGTTGTTGTAGCCATTTGGAAATTTTATCATTTACTAATTCACTATATTTAACTGGAGTTAAATGTAAAAGTAGTATTTTAGCAACTTAATCTTGCTTAGGCGCGTTCAGGTAATCGTTGGTGTCTCCCTCAAACACTAGAGATTCATTGCTAGGATTAGGACAATTAATACAACTCCATGTTACATGTCCTTTTTGAAGTGCTTCTAAAACTTCTTCTGCCACAGCTGCACATTTAAGATGAAAGAATTCTTTGCACAAATTATCCTCATAAATCATGCTCTCCTCATAAATCTTCCTCCATTATCCCTTTGCACAAATCATCCTCTTGATTTACCATAAAAGAGTTTTTTACAAGCATTACAAAGTTTGGTCATCTTGATTAAATTCTTTTTTGTTTCTTTTTTGTACCATATAATTTATATATAAATATAAAGGAATCTTTTTTGTACCATATTGTTTATACAATTATTCTATTTTTTTTGATTTAAATGTTATAATTTTTTAAAATGTGTAAAAAAAGAACAGAATAAAAAACAAAAAAAATATAATACAGTAAATAAACACTATAACATTTAAATCAAAAAAAAAAAATTATTATTTCAAAAATTAAACCACTTAAATTTTTGTTAAATTACTTTTATTTATCTTGTATTATTACTATTAAATTTGATGCTGTCTTAAGACTAAATTTTTTAAGCTTAAAGTTGGTTTTTATAAGTATAACAAATATTACAAAATTAGCAAAATAATCAATTTACAATATATTGAACGGTTATATTATTTATATTAATTGGTTATCTTTACACGTTTTTACTTGTGCAATATATGAAGTTTATAATTTAGGTTTATTAAAGTTCAATGAAATACATTAATGAAATACATTTAAGTTCATTCATAAGGAATATCATGTTACGATTCAAGGTACAATTATTTAGGTTTATTTAAGTTCATTGAAATACATTTAAGTTCAATTATATTAAGTATTAAGTTACAATAATGTACTTCTGTTAATTTCGTAATTTACATTTTTACTTGAATATTATTTATTAAGTGATTGATCTTATTATCAATGTTGGTGGAGTTTACTAACGTAACACCTCCCTCACAAGATTTAGGATTCTCCTGAATCCGATGACTAAATGCTATTTTAAGATTTTTTTTCTTTATATAATAAAGAAAAATATTTTATATAAAAATATTATTATTGACATTACAGTTAATGTAACAATAAAAACTTTATGATTATTTAAATTTCTTATTTCTTTAATATTTTTCAGCTGGTTTAAAACAATTACTGTAAAAGTTATATCAGTATGATTTATTTTAAGATTTTTATCATTTGGAATTATATCTCTATTGACAATTTTATTTATCTTATTACTAAAAATTCTTATTATCAATATGAGCAGAACAATTATGAAAATTTATAAAATAAGTACAGTTTAAAACTGAAATTCGTTCGTCACAAGAACTATTTAACTTTTTATTTCTAACATTATTTAAAATTAAAATATCATCATCTATTTCAATATATTCTTCTTGATTATTTATTAAAAATGTACAATTTTTCTTAAAAACTGTGAGACATAAGGATCAACCTCCATTTAGACTTCATAAATTACGAAATATTCACGAAACAAATATTAAACGACCGTTCAAATTTGCAGGTAATACTGATAATAACAATTCTATTCATGATGATACAAACAACTGAAGAAACGCTTATAATTGACAAAATAAATTCTGACTTGGGATACACACGAATCCAAACAGACATTCTAGAGTTCGTACAAAATTACAACATTGTTTTACATATCATCCATCCAAAAGAAATTTTAGAAATAATTAATAAGCTAGAACAAAAATAAATTTATGATTAACTTTAACTTTCGTAAATAATATTATGATTAACTTTATGTTCCTGTACTTCTAAAGAGGTTGCTTTAATTGCTGAATGATAGTTATTATTATAAAATTTCATGGCTTGTAACATTTGTGTTCTTATTGGGACTTTTTCGTCAAGGTTTAATGTTCTAATTCGTTCAGTTATAGTATTATTAAAACGTTCTACGTCTGAGTTACCTGTATGTGAATTAGGTTTTGTGGCCTGAAATTCTATATTTTCTTTTCCACAAAAATTTCTTACATTTTCAGTATTGAACTCGTTATCAAAAACAAATTTTTTTATTGTTCCTTTACTAGCTAAAAATTGTCTTAACTTTTCTGTAATTGTAAAGGAATTTCGATCCTCTAAGTGAAAACAAGTGGCATGTTTTGAAAATTTATCTATGAAATTAATAAAGGAGTTTTTGCTATTTACGTATATATCTTACATGAAACAATTTCTCCAGTAGTTTTGGGTGTTTCAGTTAAATGAAATTTTTTCTTTATTGGATTTCTGTCATATTTGCCAGGGGCAAATATCACAATTATTTATAATTTTATGAACAAAAATTTTAAGATCTGGATGATAGATTTTACTTTTTATAGTAGCAACTTATTCCAGAATCATCAAGTTCGTTTTTATGAAACAAAGATATTTTTTCTTTAAATTTTCATCTTCTAAAATATCATTTGCAAACAGCATTTTATAAATTTTACTTTATCGTTTTGAGAGAAAAGATTAATAATAGTTTGTTGTATTCGTGATCATTAACTTCTGAAAAGATTCCAATTCTACCTTTTGAAATATATATTCGAAGAATATCTGAAGAATTATCGTTCTGTAAATCATTTAAATCAAAGAAAACTCCTCTATTTTTAAATATTAATTCAAATTTTTTATTTTTTTTCTTTTAATATTATTTGGGTTTTTTTTTGTTTTCTTTATTCTAGTAGTTATAAATTACAATAAATCAATTAACATTTATTAAGTTACTAACATAAATAACATTAGGATTAAGTTACTACTTTGACAGTAGCCTGGGCTGTATGGTCTGTTAAATTCAAAATTTAGATCAAAAGTATAAAGATTTTATTTTTTTTTTCTTATATCTAATAAATGAAGGAATAAAAAACAAAAACATAACAAAAGAGCAAAAACAAAACAACTCTGATAAAAATAAAGTATTTAACATAAGTAAGTAATTAATATAGTAAACAATTAATTCATTCATCAAGTTTTTAAATTATATTCATTTAATTCTCCTTAACAACAACAGATTTTTATTTTTTTTTTTGCATGTAGTTCAACAATCGAATCCAAGATGCTAACCTTCCAACACAAATGTTCTAATCATTGATTTAAACTTAGGTAGATTTTCAATCCGTTTAAAATTCTCTGGAAGCTCATTATACGCTTTTAGACAATTATATACGACATTATTTGTTTGGTTATTGGTACGGAATAATGTAAGGTAGCAATTTGCTTTGTTACGAGTGTTACGGTTATGAATATATATCAATCATTCTGTTTAGTATGAAATTATGCTTAATATCATTATTAATAATCTTAAACGATAAAACATATAGTTCATATTTACTTATGTTTGCTAAACTAATATATTGTTTAACGTATAACTCGCTTGGCGGATGTCGACCGGGGTATCGATTAATTACCTTTATACTTTTTTATGTACGATATCTAGCTTGTTTAGATAGACATTCGCGGCTCTATCCCAAATTGTATTGAGATAACGGATGTGTGATTTTATATAATATAATACAACCTTCTAGAAGACAATGATGACGATATAAATGCAGCTAAACAATTATCTAACTTCGATTTTACAAATTGTTCACTGGATAAAATGGCGCAATACTTAAAAAGTTTATGTTCCGTTGTGATTGGAATACAAAAATCAGTGATTGAAATACAAAAATCTCCAAATTTCTATAGCGCCCAATTAAATGATATTATTAAACACAATAACAAAATTGTTAAATAAAATCAAATTAAAAAAATCCGAAAACAAAAATATTGATTTGGAACAAAATATAAAAAAAATTGAAGCAAGATTAGATGAGACACAACAACAAAAAAACAATAAAAATATAATAATTGCCGGACTTTCACAAGAATTATGAAATTCAAAAGAGATAGTTCTAAACATAGCCAGGAAAATTGATGCGAATATTAAAGCGGAAAATATCCTGAAGGTTACCGAAATAAAAAAAAAAAAGACAGCCTGGAAATAATGCATTATAACTTGTCGAACTAAACTCTGAAGAAGCAAAAAACGAGTTAATGATGAAGCAACGGAAAAAACATATATTCACTTCAGAAATTTTTTTGGGTAGTCAAAATAATAATCAAATTTTCTTACGCCAAACTGATGCAAGTAAGGTTTATCAAATATCTTCTTTTAATGATATTCAATTTATTAAAAAGGTATTTAAAACGTTAGTTTACTTACAAATTATTGTTACACACTTTTATAAAATTTATACTTTTTCTTTATTTAATCAATAAGAATTTCTCTTTACATATTTACTTTAATTTACTAATTAAAAAACTATTATATCTTCAAATTAATTATTTTATTAATTTTATTAATTATTTCTTATTTACATTTATTAATTATTTCTTATTTACATTTTATTACATAACCTTTAACTAAAATTTAATTTTATACAATTCAATATTATGCTTCGTAAATTGCTTAGTTCTTTATACCCGTACGATAAGTATAGGGTATAATAAAATTACTCCTCCGTTTGTAACATCTCGAAATAAGCGAGCTAGATATACCTTCAAAGGTATGGATCGTATCAGAATCAAATTCTGAGTTGATTAAGCCATGTCCGTCCGTCCGTCCGTCAGCACGCTAACTCAAAAACTAAGAAAGCTAGAATCTTGAAATTTACATAAAATATTCTGGGAGCAATTTGTAGGTTCCCAATTTTTTTTGGTTGAGTTCCGACCAAAACTTCGGGTAGCTCCCGAACAACTAACTTTTAGATCTCAACAATTTTTTTGAGATCTAAAAGTTAGTTGTTCGTTAGTTGAGATTTTTTATATTTAAATTGTTATAACACAAGCTCTATAAGGTATATTTTCAATCTGAATTCCAAATAATTCCAAATGATAGGTGCTATTATGAGCCTTACAAACATGTATATAATAAATATATACTTGTGCTATACGGTGTCTTAATTTACCGTTATGCGTAACTGAATTGTTGTAAAATCCTTTAACCCTTCTATCTTCTAAACGGTTTAAGTTGGAAACAGAAAATTTGACAGAAATTAGATCTTTGAAAATGAGTATGATTCATTTCAGAAATTTTTTTTTTATCACCTCCCGTTTAGGAGCTGTAAGGGGCAAAAACTGAAAATTTCCTATTTTTAAACACCTGTAACTTGAACACCTGTTAAATTTTTTTTGAAGTAATACATAAAAATTAAAGCTTCAACATTATACTCTTACGTCTGTTAACAAATTTTTTTAATAATGTAGGGTTACTTTATAATTGACGAAAGTGTTACTAGATTTTTTCAAATTTTCTAACAAATTTCTTTAACGAATTTTTTGCATTTTGTTTTACTCGATAATTTGAAATTGTTGAAGATATAATGCGTAGTACAAAAAAATGTAAATAAATAAACAACATAACGGTTGCTTGAAGAATTTTTATTTATATAATATTGATATACATACATACATACTTATATAATATCATGTTTATTTACATATCGTATATGTCACTGATGAATGAATGATAAGAGTATAGATGTATATCATATAGCGCCGTATTTACATACATATATGTATGAAATGTGATTTATTGTACTTATAAGAATGAATGGAAATATTTTTAAATAAATATTGCAATGTATGGCGATATACTTATAACAATATAAATATACTATGCGCGCATTAATATAATATAAAATTTAAAATTATATTTACTATTTTGTAATTTAATATAGATTTACCGCTTAGTATTAAATGGTACTATAGAATATTTAAAAAAGTTTTGGGTTGATAATCGTTATGTGGAAGGTTAGACTCTGCTTTTGAAGAATGTATAGACATATAGTTTGAATATATGTACAACCCATATACCATAGTTCTAGAAATTATAAAATTCACCCAAATTATTTAAAAATACTAAAATATTAAAAAAATAATATTGTAAGCAGAGTGACAGGCTGTGAACATACTAACGGGTCGTACTCGTACGGGTATCTAAGAGTTGACAAAGGCAACTGTATTATTGCTCGTTTTCTAAATACGAGCACTTTATATTACTATTTGAACATCAAATTTTTTGATACCTACTAATTTTAACTCAAAAAAAGAAAATGCTAATTCATTGTATAATTTTTATTTGATTAGTAAAAATTTCACTTTACATTATTATCTTAATTCACTAACAAAAAACTATTATATTTCAACGCTAAATTTATAAAATATTTTTTATTTTTACTCTTTTACATAATCTTAAAATATATATATCACTATTCAAATATGCACATATTTATTAATATTAATTTTACTTAAAAAAAAAAAAATTTCTTATTTATTAAATTATTATTTTTACAATATTCTAAATTTACAATTATACTTCACTAATATTTTTAATATTTTTATTTTTTTTTCTAATCTATTTTTAATAAATATAATAATTTTTTTTACCTATACTTTTTGACATTAATTATGACACTAATTAAAATTTTTAAATTTACTGAGAATTCCTACACTTTTCCTACATTATTTTCATTCTATTATATCAATCTTCAATCGCATATAATTTTAAATTATATTGTTTTGATTTCATTATTATTTGAAAAAAATAATCAATTACATACCCACATACTCATATGTTTGTATATACTATTATATTATATTGTTTTGATTTCTTTATTATATGAAATAAATAATCCATTACACGCCTGCATACTCAAATGTTTGCTTATCATATTCATATATAAAAATATTAATATCTTACATACTTTCATACTTTCATTATATTATATTATATAATTTACCGCAAATATAAAAATTTTAAGTAAAAATGGAAACAGCTGATGAAATAAACATAGACACAGATTTATTAGTTAATTATTATACAAAGGTAGGCAACCATTTAAATAATAATGAATATCGAAACAATTTTAATATACTGTACCTAAATATGCAAAGTCTTCGTAATAAATTGAATGATTTAGAATTACTTATAAATTCATATGAATATGATATCCATGTTATAGTTCTATCAGAAATATGGTTAAGTTAGTCAGAAAATAAGTTTTTAGCACATTTCCAAAAAAATTTTGAAAAAATGTGCTTATTAGTTTCACTCTGTCCGTCCGTCTGTTTACAAAACTTCTACACCGTTAAAGATAGAGAAAAAAAATTAACCATAGGTAGGTCTCATAAAAACAATAATTTTGTGGAACAACTTTTTCATGTAGCCCCCCCCATTACGGAGCTACACCCCCTCAAACTTTGAAAAAGCCCTATTTTTAAATGCATATATCTTATGTTCTGCTTAAGATTTTTTCAATCTGAAAACGTCATTCGACAGGTATTTCTTTTATCTTTGTAAATTAATATCAAAATTATACAATTATTTTAAATTTAGTATTTAAATTTACCGTTATGTGAAAACCAAATTTTGCATGACTTTTCTATTTTCATAACTCCGGCACGTTTCTAGATAGAAGCTTGAAATTTTGAGGCAAGAAAGAACTTTTAGAATTAGTATAAGTTTGCTCAGAAAATTTTTTCGGACCACCCCTGTTTATGAGCTATTAGGGCTTAAAAATTGAAAATTTGCTATTTTTAAACACCTGTAACTTAGGAACCTGTACACATTTTACTTCTGCAAGATGTAAAAATTAAAGCTACAATAATATATTTTTACGTGTGTGAAAGGTTTATTTTAGTTGTAAAGGGTTCCAAAGTTGCAGCTCTTCAAAATTGTAAAAAAGCCCCATTTTCAGATGTATATATCTCGGGCTCTGCGTAATAGTTTTGCAATCTAAAACCGGCAGAAGATCGAAAATTTTATTATCTATATAAAACAATATCAAAATTATGTAATATTTTGTAATTTACGATTTAAATTTACCGTTATGTGAAAACCACATTTTGCATGAAATTTCTTTTTTTATAACTCCGGCACCCCTTTAGATAGGAACCTGAAATTTTGAGACAAGAAAGAACTTTTAGAATTAGTATAAGTTTCCTCAGAAAATTTTTTGGTAACACCCCCTCTTTAAAAGTTATTACGCCTCAAAAATTTAAAATTTGCTATTTTTAGACACCTGTAACTTAGGCACCTGTAAAAATTTTTCTTCGGCAAGACATGAAAATGAAAGCTTCAATAATATATTTTTACGTGTGTTAACGGCTTTTTTTAGTTGTATAGGATTCCGGAATTACGGCCCCTCAAAATTTCAAAAATGTCCTATGTTTCACATTTTTTCTTATTACATGAAATTTTCAAATTTTTGTGTAAGTCACACTTCTAAAGAGTTTGTATTAAGTTTTGGAAATGTGCGCTTTTAAAAACCGTTGGCTTACATTCTACCTTGTTTAACTTAGCAACTTACAATGTATATTTCTCTAATAGGAAAGATTCTTATGGGGGTGTTGCCATTTATGTGAGTGAAAAACTATGTAGTACCTTAATTTTTGAAGAGGAATTTGAAGAATCTAATATAGTAGGTATTATAGATATTAACATAACAAAACATAATATTAATATATTCAGTATTTATAGGTCTCACAATACCCACGTTGCCTTTTTCTTGAAAAATTAGATGTAATAACAAATAAATATTGAAACTCCATTATTTTGGGAGATATGAACATGAATTTATTAAACTCAAACAATAGTGAAATCTAAAACTATTCTAGTACATTACTTAGTAATGGTTTTGTTATATATAATATTAAAACTGATAAATATGCAACAAGAATTGGTAAAACATCTAAAACCATTATTGACTATTTTATCACTGATATGGTTAGGTTCAAATATTTTTTTTATATTCTAAATACATCACTATCTGACCATCAACGATTTTTTATAAGTGTTGGTCTAAAACCTATCAAAGAAAAAGAAAACAAGGTCAAAAAGGTTCTAAATTATGCCAACTTAGAAAAAGATAAAATTTGGTCTAATTTAAAGTTGTATAATGATTTCAATAAATTTGTATCTGATCTCAGCACTCTGATAGAAAATAATACACAAGTTTATAAAGTTGTTGAAAAGAAAAAAAAAGCATCGATAACAAATGAGATAATAAACAAAATTAAAATTCGAGAATCATTTTACAAATATACAAAAAAATATCCAAATAATATCCGTGTTAAAGAGCTTTTCAAAGATATTAAAGAGAAAGTAAAAAATCTTGTTGCTGAAGCGAAAAAAAAACTCTGATGAATTTAATAGGGATCCAGGAAATAGTAAAAAACTGTGGGACTTATATAAAAATTTTTGTTTGAATTCTTCTAATTATATTAAAGTATTAGAATATAACAATCAAATTACTTCTAACGAACAAATCATAGCTGAATCAATGAATAATTTTTTTATAAATGTTACAAACGAACTTAACATTTCTACACTTGATGTAGACTATGATTATTTGAATCAGTTTTCAACAAACATTTATTCAAGCTTTAATCTGAGTCCAACCAATATTGAAGAAATTTTCGAGACGATCAATATGTTAAAACCAAACGCCGCTACTGGTTATGACAACATCTCGGCTAGATTTATTAAAAAATATTCAGAATTCTTAGCTCCGTTATTAGTCAAATTTATTAATATTTCATTTCAAAACTCAGCTTTTCCGAAAAGTTAAAAACAGCGATTCTAACTTCCATTTTCAAAAGCGGTTGCGTAACTAAAAGAACAAATTACCGGCCCATTTCAATTTTAAGTGCGTTTAAGAGTAGAATTGAAATTTTTCTTAAAAGTAATAATATTTTACATAGCCAGCAATATGGGTTTGAAAAAACTCCAACACAACTGCGGCGTGTCTTAATTTAACAGATTTTGTTACTAAAAACGTAGACAGTGGTAGATATGTTGTATGCATTTTTTTAGACTTGCAAAAAGCATTTGACTGCGTAGACCATAATATTTTACTTTATAAACTTAAAAAACTAAATTTCAATCACAACCAAATTAATTTTTTTAAAACATATCTGCTTAATCGGAAACAAAAAGTTAAAAACAATTGTGCCACTAGTAACTCTAGTGTCATTAAAAAGGGTGTTCCGCAAGGGTCAATTCTAGGACCAGATCTTTTTAAGATCTACATAAACGACCTTGATAATTTAACATTAAAAGGAACAATCCAAATGTATGAAGATTATCAGTTGTAAAATATTCTGAGAACTGTGAGACTACCTTGAAAAATTCCATTAATCACGATCTCAGTGTAATAGAAAGATGGCTCAATAATCATAAACTTTTACTGAATAATAAAAAAACAAAAATTATTCTTTTCGGTAATAAAATATACAGTAGTTTTAATATAATTTATAGAAACACCGCTCTAGAAGAAGTAAAAAACTATAACTATCTTGGACTAATTTTAGATATTAAATTAAAATGGTATGATCATATTGTTAAAAAAACAAGTAAAAGTAACAGTAAGTTGATGCTACCGACTTATTTATACCCTACACCTAAAAAATTCAAATTAAATTAAAAATCCATAAGTTATTTTAGTTAGGTATTTAATATAACTAAGCTAAAAAAATAAATGCTTTTACAACCTTTCTACAAAATTTCAGATTTCTATCTTTATTAAATTCGAAAATATGCTTGTTAGGTCTTGGGAAGTTTGTGAAGACACGCGGACCACCACCCCAATTCATCTCAAATTTTGGAGACATCAACAGGGTAGAACATTCTTATATCAAATTTCAAGTTTATATATTTATTAATTTCGAAGATATGCTATACTATATACTTGTTCGGTTTTGGGAGTTGTATGGGAGGTACCCGAACGACCACTCCAATTCATCTCAAATTTTAGGCAAATCAGAGATTTACGAAACAGCACCCTCGTATCAAATTTGAAGTTCCTATCTTTATTAATTTCGAAGTTATGCATGTTCGGTTTTGGGAGTTGTATGGGGGGTACCCGAACAGCTCCTCCAATTCATCTAAAATTTTGGACAAATCAGGGATTCAGGAAACAACACCCTAGTACCAAATTTGAAGTTTCTATTTTCATTAATTTCGAATATATGCTTGTTCGGTTTTGGGATTTGTATGGGAGGTACCCGAACAATCACTCCAATTCATCTCAAATTTAGGGGATATCAGGGATTCAGAAAAACACATCCTCGTACAAAATTTTATCGTTATCGTGTTATCGTGCGTACGGACGGATGGACATCGCTAAATCGACTCAGGCGTCACGACTCAGGATCACTCCTGATTCAGAATATATATACATGTCTATACCTCGCTTCCTTTTGGTGGTTACAAACACCATACCAAAGTTAATATACCCTATACTTAATGTGTAGGGTATAACAAGCCCATATATTTTTATTTTACGACGGCTGAGATATTTCTTTTCAAAAGACGTATTATACATCATTTTTTCAACATATGTTTTGTCAAATATTACCTATCTCAATCCTATATGGTCTGGAGCTCCATAAACATAATTTTCTGTTAAATAGAATGATTGATATACATAACCATAACACCAGAAACAAGTCAAATTTTTATCTCACTCTTTTCAAAACCGATAGGCAAAAAAATAACTGCGTTTACAATTGCCTAAAATTATACAATTAATTACCCTACAAATATAAATTAATTAGTAATATGCTGAAATTTAAAAGAAAAATAACAAAATTTATAATTGAAAAACGTAAATAATTAATTGAATTATGTAAACTTTAATTTGTCTAATTAAATATAGATTGAAATATAAAATAGTGAATTGAATTTTGAAATATGTAAAATCGAACTTTAAAAAAAAGAGAAAACTGTTTTTGCTTTGATTTTTTATTTCATTCTATTTAAGTTTGTTCTTTTTTATGATTAAGTTGAATTGTAATAATTAAGTATACTGAGAAAACAATGTGACCAAACAGCTAAGGCTAGGGTCTTTAGAAAACAAATTGTAATACATACTAAAATTATATTTTTTAAAAAAATATTATTGAATTAAATAAATAAAGATATAATAAATAAAAAAAAAAAAGGTATATTTGTTCCTAAGTTCCACAATTTGTTTTGGAAAATAATTATTTTTGTTTTCTTTACATTTAAACTAATCCTATGCCTATTTAACCATTTTTGAATTATTTCAAGATCATTTTGAATTGAAAGTTTTGTACTTTCTTCACTAGCTTCACCGTATTTTAGGACCGCATCATTTGCATATAATTGTAGATCTCCTTTTAGGTTTAGACGAGCTAGATCATCAATATATATCTTAAAAAGACCCGGTCCTAAAATCGAGCCTTGCGGTATACCTTTATACATAACCTTTTCCGAGCTATATGTGTTATTAATGCGAACTCTTTGGATTCTGTTTTGTAAATATGATTTAAAAAATTGTTGTTGTATACTGGTAAAATTAAAATTAGCAAGTTTAAGCAATAATATTTGGTGGTCAACATAATCAAATGCTTTTTTTAGATCAAGGAATACGCAACTAGTATATTTTTTGCTGTCAATACTTTTCGATATAAAGTCGGTTAGATGCAGATATGCAGCTGTGGTATTAGATTTCGTTTGGAAACCAAATTGTTTCTCGCTTAAAATATTATTATTAGAAATAAAATAATTCAATCTATTTTTTATAACTATTTCAAAAATCTTAGAAATAGCGGGTAAAATAGAAATGAGCCTATAGTTTGAGCAATCTGTATTACTTCCGCTTTTATAAATTGGAATTATAATAGCCGATTTAAATTTATTCGGAAAAATACCGTTACGAAATGATTTATTAATTAACTTAACGAAAGTTGGAACCAAACGATCCGCAAAGCGTTTGATAAATTTCGTAGAAATATTATCAATTCCAGTAGCTGCTGCCGCATTTAATGTGCTGATAGCTGTACAGATGTCTTCGGAATTCGTTTCAGCCAATTGAAAGTTTGAGAAGATAGTACGTCTGAATTGGTTTATATAAACATGATCAAGGGTAGTATTAGGTACTTTAATTTCTTTCGTTACATTTACAAAAAAGTTGTTAAAACATTCTAATATTTCCTTTTCAATTTCGATTGTTTTATCATTCTGACATATTATTTTAATTGGATTTTTTTGCTCGATGGAATCAGTGTTAAAAATTATCTCTTTATATATATAAATTCCACAGTCTTTTATTCCACAGTATCACTGGGGTGTAAAGATATTCTGTCCGAGGAGTATTTTGTTTTCCTCAGTCATTAATTTTTGAACCCTATCTCTATATTTAATATATAAGTTACTAATGCGTTCATTACCCACATTTTTTTTTCTGTATTTGTTAAATGAGTCTCTGATTTTCATTACTCTTAGAATCTCAGTCATCTATGTCTTTTTTTTTTAATATTTTTTATTTCGATACGTACAGTATTATTATTTATTAAAGAAGTAAGATTATCAATGATTTCATCAGCTTCATTGTAAGATTCAATGGTTAACCAGAAATCATCAGTATCAATGTTAGTGTAGTTTAAAACCGTTTTATATTTTACGTTATTAGTTTTTTTGAACTTCCGATCAGTACTGATAAAAAGCATTTGATGATCAGACAAAGAACAGACTAGGACATGTATATGATATTCTTTCTCTACCATATCAGTTACAAAATGATCAATTATTGTTTTTGATTGTGTTCCAAATCTAGTTGCAAATTTTTCGGATATCTTATTACAAATCAAAAAACCATTATTTAACAACATATTTTTATACGATATTATTTCAAAGTTGTTAACATTTAGTAAATCTAGATTAAAATCACCTACTATTATAACTCTTTTAAGGTTTGAAGTTAGCTCATCAAATCTATTAATAAAGTTCATAGGGTTTGTCTCGTGTGATCTGTATATGCCAATGATATTAAAATTTTCCTTCGTTAGCTGAATTCCCAATATTTTGCTATTTTCAAATTCCTCACTAATAAGAATATTACTAGGAAAGTGATTTCTTATGTAGATAGCTTTTCTACCGTAAGTTTTTCTCGATTAATAAAACACGAATCATACGCTGGTAGATTAAAGAAAATATTTTCAGAAGAAAGAAGCCATATCTCAGTTAAGACAATTATATCTACATCACATTTAAGACTTTCAATTAAAGTTTCTACTTCAAACAATTTTTTTCTTAAACTTTGTATGTTTAAGTACAATATATTAAAATTATTTTGATATTTTAAGCTCATTGAACTTGAATCATAATGTAGGTAATGTTCCACTCTAAAATGGTTTTTTACGTTCTCTGTTTCATCTAAGTGCATTTGTAATAAAAGTGAAACAATTTGGATAATTTGGATAAACATTGTCTAATAAGAGCAAGATTGTATGTAAAAATTAATATTATTGAGCTTGATTTGTCAAAATTTTTGTGAAACGTGTTTTTATAAGATACAATTGTTATTAAAAATTTTTTAATTAAGAATAATAGATTATTAAAAGAATAAATTAAATTATTAAAAAAATTAAATAATGTGAAGCAAAGTGAAATATATAAAGTGAGAAAGTAAAATAAGAAAAAAACTGTATTATTGTAAATTAATTTTAGAAAAAGAAATATTGTAATTATAGAATTAAAGTATAAATTTGTTTTAAAAAATAAAAAAAGTTTTGAGCATTTTGTTTTGTATACATAGTAATTACTTGCATAGTTTTGTTTTAATAAAGCAATGGTTAACAGGTTATGTTAAAAGTTAGATTGAGAAAGAATTTAATATGTAGCTTATCAGTAAAATCAGTATATCAATCACTACCAAATTGTATAATATAGATAAAGTTAATATTGAATTTAGTCGAAGAATGAAAATATTTATATTGATTGGAATTATTATAAAGAATACCTATTAAAAAAAGTGTATTATTGTAAAGTAATTTTAGAAATAGAAATATTGTAATTATAGAATGAAAGTATAAATTTGTTTTAAAAAATAAAAAAAGTTTTGAACATATTGCTTTGTATACATAATAATTATTTGTATAGTTTTGTTTTAATAAAGCAATAAAAAAATCTATATGTAATTTAGTAGTGAAAATAATTATATAAAAAGTAGATGCCAAAAAGAAATAAATTAATACTTGATGAATTATATTGAAACATATTAAATTAGTTAATAAGTTAATTGTTGTTGTTGATTTAATTAACAAATTGTTCAAGATTAAATGAGAAAAAAAATTAAATTTGATTTATGAATGTAAAAATTTTCAAAAGGAGTGTTATAGGTTATGTTAAAAGTTAGAATTGTTACAAAAAATATTAAAAAGTGTAAATTTATAAAGATAAAGATAAAGATTTTTGTAGCTGGATTTCTACACCATAACTTCATCTTTATCTTTATCAGATTTCAACTCGATCAAGTATAGAGCATTTTTTCATTTTTATTATTTTTGGAATACTTTTTTAAACTAGATACTTTTATGATGTTCTCCTTAGCAATGCAAGCTTGGATTTTGTTAAATATCGTGTGTACAGTATCCAGTAATTCTCGATATTTAAAGGTAGACCATAAAGTACTATATTGTTGTTATTTTTTTTCTCTTCACTTTCATCTAATTGGTATTGCAATTTATTTACGATGCTTCCCAGTTCAATTGTTCTATCCTCAATGAGCTTTATTTCCTCTTTTAGCTTTTTATTTTCTTCCAGCACTTGTTTATTATACTTTAGAAAGTCTTTTAATTGATTTTGTGTAGCATCCATTTGTGCTGAGAAGTAATTTTGGGATTTTTGAATCTCGAGCACTACAGTAACCAGCGTTTTCATATACAAAGCTAGACTTTGCAAAGTGCATCCATTTATATCAATTGCTGGTAAGTTGACAGGAAAATGGATTTGAAGAGATGAATCAGTATCTTCATTATCATTATCTTCAATTATTAAAGTATCATTACCAGTAGGGGGACACTCATAGCATTTCCATGTTGCACTTCCTGATTTAATGGCTTCAAACGGTTCCTTCGACACTGACGCACACTTAGTGTGGAAAAATCTGTGACATTTTCCACTACACTGAACTTCTTTAGAATTTCCAGTAATATTTCGTGCACAGGTGGTACATATTTTCGCCATTTCTTTACGAATTATTTAAAAAAAATAATTAATTTTAAAAATTAAATTAAAAAAAAAAAAAAAAAAAATTTAAATTTAGTTCTTTTGTCTAAAGAAATAAGCCATCTTTGCAGTTTATATATTTACCTGAATATTTGGCGTGAAGCCTCGTCGAACTCTTTTTCAAATAGATAGGGCCGAAAATATTTTGTACCCCATACAATTCCTAAAAGTTCTTTCTCTATGGTTGAGTAATTTTTCTCGTGGTCATTCAAAGTTCTTGAAGCATAAGAGATTAGATGACCATCCTGAGTAAGGACTGCTCCAAGAGAAAAATTACTTGCGCCTGTTATTAACTTAAATCTTTTGTTAAAATCTGGATATTTTAGAATAGGGTGATTCGTTATAATGTTTTTGAGTTTTTCATAGGCTGTTATGTAATTTGGATCATTTAAATTTGTTTTCGCGTTCTTCTTAAGATAGCTTGTTATTGGATATCCTATTTTTGCATAATCCTTTATGAAGTTTCTGTAATATCCAGTCATTCCTAAAAATCTTTTAATTTGTTTAGCTGTTGTTGTTATATAAAATGCCGTCTATGTTAGGAATAGGAAATTTGTCACTGGTGGTGACAGCGTTTAACTTCCTATAGTCTCTAACGATACGCCATTTTTTCTTCCCTGACTTGTCTAATTTCTTTAGAACAATCCATAAAGGACTGTTGTAGGGAGAACTACTATGTTGAATAGTGTTTTGTTCCAACATTTCTTTAATTTGGTGTTCGCTTTCATACTCATGCACTCTTGGGTTTCGATATATTTTAGAATATATTGGGTTACTAGTTGTAGTAATAATTTCATGAGCGATTTCGTGGGTAGAGGAGAGTTAATATCCCTCTTTAAAAAATAAATTGCTATATTGTCTTAGAATTTTTTGAAGTTGGCATTTTTCTTCACATCCAAGTGGTCAAAGTTTAATTGGTCAATATTAGTCTCAAGATGGTCTCAAAATTACAAATTTCGTTAATAATAAAATATTTATCTTCATTTTTATAGTAGATTCTAGAATTGTTAATTTCAATATATTTATTTCCCAAATCAATTTTTGCTTTTAAAGGTGCTAAGAAATTTAAACCTATAATGGCGTCATAATTGCGTTTTGGAAGTTCCATTATTTTCGAAGATAAAGTTCCGTTTTTTTTAAATTCTTTGGCAATTGGAGTTATAATTTTTTTCTAACGGGTCTAGAAATTAGGTTAAAAGATAACTCACAGCTACAGAGTTTACTAAACGACGAAGTAGTGAAAATGCTTTTCCAAGAAAGAGATGAGGTGAGAATACAAGTAAAAACCATTAAAAATTATTATAATAAGTCCCACGAGTTTATTTTTCCCATATACGTTAAATGAATTTGTCAACGCAGTGGAGAACGTGGGAGTGTTATGTGGAAAGAACACATCTCTATTACAATACGGTTTGCAGATTGTTTTTAAAGAAAAAATACAAGCAGAAGCGAAGAAATGTATTCAACGCTTTGGTGAAAATTTGACCTGGGACGCTGTTAAGAACGAGTTGAAAGCAGAATTCCGGCCCAGACAAAATTATAAGCGGTTTATGGATGAATGCAGAAATCTTAGGGTGAGTAATTTAAAAGAATTATTTAATAAAATAAGAAGTATTAACAATCAATTAAATGAGCTATATGAATATGAACAAAATAAACCAGAGAATTACAAACCCAGTTATAATGATCAAAGCCTTGTAGATTTAATTAAAGATATGTTAACTGGTAGTTATCGCGTTGATATAAAAAATATTATGTCTTTAAATCATATATTTAATGTTTTTGATAAATTATATTTGTTAGATGAAAGTGATGTGATTCATTACAGTTATAGAAAAAATTTCGCAAATAAGAGTAATAATAATAAGAATTTTAATTCAAATAAATTCACAAATAAGTCAAATTATAGAAAAGATAATAAATTTGATTTTCAAAATTTTAATAAGAATTATGATCAAGTATAGGTTATAAAAATAATTTTGAAAAACAAAATTTTAATTTCAATAAGCAATATCAAAGTCAAAATTCTAAACAATTTCCTTACCAATCTAGTGGCAATAAAATTATAGACCGTTCAATGAGAACTTCTGTTTCCATACCGAGACAGGACTATAACCGTTCAAATAATTATATAGAACCAATGGAATTAGCCATTGATAATGTAGAAGTAAATGATGTAAATTTTACAAAAGCCTTGGGTAAAGAACTCCCGATAATTAGCTTGACCATAGAAGACCAAAAAATTAACTGTTTAACCGATACTGGTTCTCAAAATAGTATAATCAAACCAAATATTTTAAATAACTATGTGAGTTATCTTTTAACCTCATTTCTAGACCCGTTAGAATTTTAAGGGGTGAAAATTTAGTGCTTCTGGGAGGTGTAGAGTTAATTGTTTGCTGAACAACGTCGACATGTTTATACCAGTTTGTTGGATTCTGATTTCTAAGCTTTGACAACATAGGAATAATTATTTTGTGTATTCTCTCAACATGTCCATTTCCGCGCGGTACTCCTGTTGCTATCAGTGAGTGCTCTATCCCTTGTGATGCGCAATGTTCCTTAAAATTATTTGATGTAAAAGCTGTGCCTCTATCGGATACAATTCGCTTTGGGTTTCCAAAGACTTGCTTTTGTAATATTTTAAGACAGCTTCTGACCCGACGTCCTTAGTGGGATATAACCAGACGAATTTTGAAAACGCATCTATTACAACTAGAATGTAGTTATAAGTTTTCTTCGTCTGCTCCAAGGAGCCAACATGGTCTATGTGGTATGTTCCCAAAGGTTGATCTTCTTTGTTGATGGGACAAAGAAATCCTTCTTTTCTTCCTTACTTTTCATTAGAGATTATACATTCTACACAGCCTCTAATGATGTTACTTATCTTATTGTGTGATTGTGGGATTTAGAAATATTTCTCTAAATAATCTTGGGTTTTTTTGATCGAAAAGTGACCTCGTTGATGTGCCATTTTAATAATTTAATTTTCCCTTAAAGAGGGGACGACAATTAATTCATTGTTTGGATCCTTGTACAAGATTCCACGTTTTTCGTAAAAATCCTCATATCTCGAGTTTTTTAATATTTTATGTACTGCTTTAATCCAATTATCTTCCATTTGAGCTTGCTTTAGTCGATGTTTTAGAGAATCTTCGACTAAGAAACAAGAGAGTCTACTCAACGCATCAACGTGCCTCATTTTAGTACCAGATCTATGTTCTATTTGATAGTCGAAGTCTTGGAGGAACATCGCCCTCCTGGATACTCTTAATGGTACATCTTTCTTCTTCAATGTCATTGTAAACGGTTACAATCAGTAACAATTTTAAACTTAATGCCCATTACATACGTTTCCCACTTTTTTAGAGCTTCGATGACTGCCAACACTTCTAGTTCATAAGAGTGGTACTCTTCAGCCGGCTTTGTCTTCCGACTCATAAATTGAATAAAGAATAAGAAATCTTTGTTTTGCTTTATGATTTTTTGGCAAGGGAAAATCTGTTACAGCCTTTGTGTTTAGTTCAGACGGTTTGATAAATCCATTTTCAATGTTATACCCTAGAGTTTTTAGGGGTATAACATTGTTCTTAAAAACTGGCACTTAGTCCATTTGATTCGTAAGTTGTAATCAGCTGCTAGTCTTAATACATTTTGAAGTTTTTGAATGCCTTCATTTTCGTTTTTAGACGGGATTATGATGTCATCCATGTATATGACGACAGTTCCGTCATTAATTAGATCCTTGAAAATTGCCGAAATAAATCGGCAGAATACCGCGGGTGAGTTTGATATTCCGAAGGGTACATATAGAAATTCATACTGTCCATTCTGAGTGACAAATGAAGTGTATTTTCTAGAAGCTGATTTGACTGGAACGTGGAAGAAACCATTTTTCAGGTCGATTGTGGTAAAGATTCTAGCACCCTGTAGTTTCTCAATTGCATCATCTATTAACATCATTGGAAAGTTATCTCTTATGATTTTTTCATTTAGTTTTCGGAAGTCACAACAGAGTCTTTTGGTACCATCTTTTTTGCTAACTAAAACTGTAGGCGACGCGTATTCTGAAATGCTTGGGGTTATTATTTTTTCACATAACCATTCTGAAACTTGTCGGTTGATTTCAGTTTGGTCTGCATGTGATATCCTTCTTGGGCTTTCATAAACAGGAATGTCGTCTACTAATAATATTTTCATTTCGATCGGACACTTTTTATTATTTAATGGTACGTATTCATTTACCATTTTCATTACTTTATTAGATAGATTAGATTCGTTAAACTTAACTCTAATTCTTTCTTTACTTTCATTCCCTCGAAGTGCAAATACAAAATCCCGAATTCATTTAAGAACGGGTTGTCGAATTCGGATATTGGTTTTGTAACCCTTAGGCTACAGTTTTCAGCTATATTAGTATTTTCTGTTACTTCCTTATCCCTCTCTTAATCGAATAACTGTTTCCTTATAAATTCAGCTCCGTTTTCCCTAAATACAATGTCTACCTTTGCTAATATATCACTCCCGATTATAGCTTCAAAACTCATATCCTCATTTTTTACAACATGAAACTTTATGTCTAACGTCAACCCGTCTATCAAAATTTTAGAAATAAAACTATAGAACTAAACCAATCGTATTTAGTTTTCCTTTACCTATTCCGACCACAATACTTTTTTCGTTTTCCAAATTTATCGTACCTCCTTTGAGCATTGTATCGTATCTCATGAGACAAAGATCACAGTCGGTGTCTACTAAGGGTGAAAATTCGCAGGTACTCCATTGAACCTTCTTAAAAATTAGTTTATTTTTGAGGATATCTTCCGGCCCACAGCGATTAATTTCCACAGCATTCTTTGTGTTACTTCTTTCTAATTTCACTTTTCTATCGGCCCTTTGGGGCTTCGATTTACATTTGACTGAACAGTGGCCTTCTTCATTACATCTATAGCATCTAATTAATTGAACTCGACAATCCCTAGCTAAATTTGACTCTTCTCCACATATGAAGCATTTTCTCGGACTGCTAACTCTAAAGTTAGGTTGACTTGTAGAGGGACGAGGTGTCTGCGATATATGAGAGTGTCGAAGGTATGTTGGGGAGGAGGGACTCCCTCTATTTAATGCTTGAAAAGGACGTTTCACTTTCTCATAAATTTTAATTTGGTCTTTTAATTCCTTTATGGAGTTAGCTTGATATAAATTCATTTTATTAAACCTGGAATCTGGTATACCTTCTATGAAATAATCTTTAACACTTTGTTCGAGCAATACATTTGTTTAACAATAAGTGTTCGAGCAGAGTGTTATTCGGGTTTTTACGGAAAGTTCTGAGTGCTTTGTGAAATTCAGAGGCGGATAGAGTTATGCCGAACTCAAGGATAAGCGCTTTTTTCAATGATTTCCAATTGTTAATATTCCTTAGACTTTTGACAAATAATTTCGCCGACCCTCTTAATACCTGTTTGGCGTACACGAATTTTTGAAGACTGTTCCAACCTGCTATAATGGAGCTTTCCTCAAATTCTGAAATCCAGATATGAACGTCAGGTGATTCTGAACCACTATAATATGAAAAATTATCTTCCATATATTTTAAAGTAAAATTCATTTGCCTTTCGAGTAGGATTTTGGAGAACCTCGGTCTTATGTTCACTATCGCTTGAACTGTCAGGGCTCTCACTGTTTTCATCGTCATTTTCACTATTCCCACGATCGCTTTTCGCAGGCATTACTAGACTATAATGCTCAAGAAGTCTTTGTCTGAATTCGAATTTTCGTCCGACCGTATTCAAGTTTAAGTTTCTGAGTGCGTTTCTTAATTCTTCTACTTTCATAGTCAGAATAGTTTGGACATCGATTTTTATGACGGGCTTTAACGTTACGTGTCAAGAAGTATATTCAATAGTGAGATTAAAAGAGAATAAATTGTTTTGTAAAAATTGTATATTATAATAAAATTTAACTATATTTCTTTCTTCTTCAGAAATTTATTTTTGAAAATGTATATACAACGTAGACTATAAGTACTAGTATCGATTTGATTATATTAAGTTAGACCAATTAAATAAAATTTAGAATATTTATTTTATTAAAATTTAAAATTTAAAAATTATTTTATTAAAATTTTATTTTATCAAAATTATATTAAAATTTAGTAATTTTATTTAAAAAAAAAATTTTTATTTTATTTTAAAAACACAATTTTTAATTTAAATTATATTGATACCGAATTTAATGATTTAATTTATCAATATAATTGCAACTCAAAACAACACGATATAATGTGTCATGTAACAAATTTCTATCATAATTTTAATTTAACTTATATTAATACTAAATTTAATGATTTATTTTATGTAAAGTTTTTTATAATACTAATTAAACATAATATTAATAACTTAAAATAATGTGATATGTATGTACTGCACATATCTGTAACACATCAAAACTGTTTCAAAACGGTTTCAAACTGGTTTAAAATTTTTTTTTTTTAATTAAGTAGAATTCTATTTTGTGATTTAATGTTTTTAACCTTTTTTCTTTAAAATATATAATTTTATTTTATTTATATTTCTAAAATATGCAAAAATAAAAATTGTTTAAAGTTTTTGCTTTTAAAATTTTTTTTTTATATATTTTTTAATTGTTAGTTTAGGATCAATACTCCCTCCCCATTCTCTAAAAGGGAATCTAGTTTAAATACATTTTTGTGTCTTTTTGTAACAGGCAGTAATGAAAACAGAAGGAATTTTTTATAAAAAAAATTGCGTGCATTTTATTTTATTCATATTTAAATTTCAACAAGCACAAAAAAAAAATAATTATAGGTATGTTTAATAATACGTCATGTATTGATTGAAAAAGAAAAAGATTTTTTTTTAAAATATAACTTGTTTGTCAAGTATTGTTTGTCAATAATTACTACAAATTTTGAAGTTAAATGCAAAATATCTTTTTTGTTTTTTTTTTAATTTTGATAATGAAAAAATTCGAATGACGTATCATATTAAATTTAACAAAGTATTGAAGTTCCCCAAATTTAAGTAAAATGCAAAATACAATTTTTTTTTTTATTTTTTTACTTTTACTTTTAAAATGAGTGACCGATGCAAATAATTAAAACCTATTAGCCTAAACGAAAACAAAAGAAAATAACTAATAAAACAAATTGAATAAATATTTTTTAAAAACTAAAAAAAAATGTTAATAAAATGAACTTAAAATGAAACAAGTTTTTTATGAACACTTAATAATATTTTTTATTTATTGGAATAATTTTTTAACAAATTTCTCCTACTTTATATATTTTTTTTAAGTCTGCCGTTCAAATGTGTTTGAATTACAACTAATAGTATAATAGTATACAGTGATGTTTGTTCATTTAAAATACTACATATCTTTACTTTCAAAATAATAGGTACTTTAAAAAACAGCCTTGAAAAGTTACATTTTTTATCTCTGCATTGGAATGTAAATTTCTTCTTGTAACTTTACCACTTGCTTTTTTTCACAAAGGTTAATGTACCAGTTAACATATTCTTTTACACATTGTTCCGCAGTTTTGTGGTATATAGTTACCGCATGAAGAAAATCAATTATGTCGTTGAATACCTCAGCTTCCTCTTTGTTAATACTTAGACATTGACCTACAGTAGATCGTAAACTAACTTGCAAACATAGTTTTCTGTTCTTAATTGCTTGTTTACACAATAATTTATTGTACAGATTATAGAATTTATTCCATTCATTATATGTTAAAGAAAGTGATTTTTTTCCAACACGATGAAATATCACTGTAGGTTCAAATGAATTTTCATCGAAACCAACTGAAATTTTTAGAGTGTGACTTTTATTTAGAAAATATGTAAAACTCAATAATAAAGAAACTACGTTACTACGTTGTGCTTCCATCATTGTAAATCAACTAGTTCTTTAGTAGATTATTTAAAATGGATTTAGAATTAATTTATCGTTTTTTATATGATCCTCTAACTGAATTTATCCAAGAAATTTTTCATACTAAGACCGTTACATCTATACCATGAGTAAATGCAACAATATTGTCCGCAAACATCTGAAAAATTGCTTTGTAATTGTTTGTTATTATAAATAACACATTTATGTTCTAAAATTTTTAAAATTTCAACTTTACATGGTTTTCTACCATAAGAATCAAAATATTCTGCACAACCATTTATAGGTATATAGATCGCTAACCAATGAATTCCTGGATCTTTTGCTTTATCAGTATTTACAATAAAAAAATTTTCCGTTATTAAAGGTATTTTATCTAACACAAAAACCTCTTTAAAAAATTTATTGGTGATTCTATTACATTTTAAAATTTTCAATATATTTAATGAATTCATTAACAGAAATCATAAATTACATATTTTAGTTGTTTCTTTAACGTAATTTTTTAAAATGTTGATTATTTTAATTCTTTTTTTTTTTTTGTCATCGTTGCAACAAAAGCTTGTGCATATGTGCTACATATATTACAAAATAATAGGATGACATATTAAAAACTGTCTATTTATAGATTTGTAAAAACGTTACAGTTTTTATCTATTTGTATATTGGCATCAAATTTGCCATAAACAATTGCTGTAACTGTTGAAGGAAGACGTTTTGAAAGTTTTGTTTCAATTTTTATTGTCCCTTGATTGAGAAGATCTTGAGATACTTAAGACCCAGAAGCATCTGGTGTTAAGTCAAATGTTAACATAAAAAATCCATTGTTAAACATACTTTTTGTTATTTGATGACCTTTATCGTTGTGATATATTCCAGTGCCGGAAAAAAGTGTATGGTATGCTCTTGTATTGCAGTTGTTTGCATCAGAAAAACTTGTTTAAATAGCTGTATTCGGAATCTGAACTCCATTAACGTACATTAAAAATTGCGAAATATCAAAATGCTTAAAATTAAACAGGTTTTTGGATCTTTTACCCGAATAACCTGTATGTTCAATCATACAAAATATTATATATTTGGTAATTGTCCAATAAAAACAATATCCAAGAGAATACTTTGAGTATTTTGAGAAATTGTAAATGTTTTTAGCTCAACCGTTTTGTAAAAATATGTAGCCGGAGTTTTTTCTAAAACAGCACTATGTGCTAATAATATGCTTGGATTTATAGTGACATGTCTCATTAATAGATTTGCTTCTAAAATTTTTAATTGAAACTCATCATTGTCATCTGAAAACATGTAAAAATCTGGTTTTTCAAGAGTTAAAAGGACTCTAACATCTACATTATTAATCAACAGAGTTGGTTGATTAAACATATCCACATGTAATTTTCCCATAAGTTCTACTACGTTGCTATTAAAGAGATTTTAGCGTTCCTTAGAACCTTTATTTTAAGCGCTTCCTATATTTGGTTTATCTAAGTTCCAACCCTCACATTCTAAATGTGTTGTTGCTGCATCACTTCCATAATTCAATAAAGATTCTATGTATGCTCTATAATGATAATTACCTTCCGAACGAGTTATGTTTTTGCCATTTAGTTTACACTACACTGTTTTACTAAAGAATGTAAAACGTTGTTACTACGCCTGGTTGTGGTAGCTCTTTTCCATCAATCCTTTTGTCATTATTCCATAAATGTCCATCTTTTTTAATGATTTGAACTTTTAGTCTCAAGTATGCGGAAGATAAATCGCGATATGTGTCACCATGACCTAATGAAACAAATTCAATGCTAGATGCATTATTTAGAGATGCAATAGGATTATAAGAAACTTCTTCGGATCGTAAAATACTAGATTGAATAGGTGGTACTCTAAAAATATCTAGCTCTGATTTCATACACTCAGTCATTTTAATCAAAAATATCTTTCACTTTTTTCTTACTTTTCCTGCTTTTAACTATAGGTCCTTTTGCGACAGAATAATTTAAATTTTTTTTAAAAAGTCGTTTTATAGCTTTTCTCTTTCTTATTCCAGAACCATACATTTCATTCAGTTTTTGAACAGCTTCTCGCCTTACATTTTTAATAATTTCTTTTCCCCGATCTTGAAAAACTTCTTTTACATTTCCTCCAGATGATAAATCAGAAAGTAAATTTATACCAGAATTAATTGCTTCTTTTTTAAATAAATTTGCTCCGGATACAATAATTGGTTTTAAATATCTAAAAAGACCTCCAAAGAAACTTTTCGACCCCTTTGATATGGTACGGTTCAAAGGAGCCGATGTCCTCAAAACCTTTTCTTGATTGAACTAAATAATATTTATAGTACATCCGTTCCATGCTGAATAATATAATCTTATTAATGTATAGTTTATTTATATACTTTTTTCAAATGCAATAGAATTTTTGTAGGAACTCTACTATCTGAGAATGTTATTTTATAGCCATATTTATCACATAAAAGTACGGAAATACCATCAAAAGATTTTTTTACATCGTAATACTGAATATTTTTAAACTCTTTGACCGTATCATTCAAAGAATTTGATATATTAACTATTCTTAGACACCTTACTTCTTTACCACCAATATTTTGGGGTTCAATTATATCAGTATATATAAAAAAAATGTCAGGTTTAGCAATTAGAAATAATGATAAACTTTCAAAATATTTACTATAAGCTTCAATCATACGAGTTTTATACTTTTTAAATTCTTTTATTTGGTTGAACGTAATTTGTATCATCATTTATAAAATTAAAAATTTCCCACATTAAGTGCCGTTCTACCTATTTTCTGGAATTCCCCAACAAGGGTTTTAAATTTAGAAATAATGTTGGTAATAAGATAACTTTCCAATCACATATCGTTTGCTCTTTATTGTATGGAATGTATGAAGTTTCTACAATTGAATTTGTTTTTCTACCTTTAATAAATATTTTAGTACTTTGTTCCCATTTCTCTCCATATACATTTGGAATAAAGTCATTTATTCCAATCCAGACATCATATTCATATTTCGGAAGCACCAACTTGCCAATTAGAATTGCACATATGTTGATTCATTTTATTAGTGAAACTGGACAACGTATTTTCAGGGTAATAATTCATAGATGAATCACTAAGTAAAGTAACATAAAAATCATCATTTAATTGATTTAGTTTTACGAATTGGAAATTTCAGCTGTGTTTGCGTATCATCTGTTTTAGCTGATTGTAAAACACGTTTTGCAGGACTTTTCAAGTTTTCCCTATTTGTAGTTTTTTCTTTTTTCGAAGGTGGACTGGGACTGTCTTAAGGAACCGTTATAATATCTCCTATATCTGTTTTAAATAATTGAAAGTTTTGATTTCTAATAGACTTTCTTTTTCTAAGGCGTTCACCAGCTGAAATAGCAGACATTGCTTTTGTTAAAATATTATCTTCAATTTCGTTATCAAATACTTCTTCTTCATAAGGTTTCCTTTCATAAATTTCCTGCATCATGTCATCTATAAGAAGTGATAAGGAACTTTCGTTTTCGCTTAGGTCAGATATTTCACAATAATATTCAAGATTTTTTATAGTGTTAGGTACAGCATTTATATCAGGATTACATCAAATGATCTTTTTTATTATTATGTGTATAACCTCATTTTGCTTATTAATCAGATTACAAACAAAAGTAGTCTTACCGCTACACGATGGCCCTGCCACCATCATTGTAAATGGATGAAAAAGCATATTAAAAATATTGTTGAATTAACATTAGTTACCTATTTTTATACAAAATTTTCTTGCTTTTTTTTCTTTAGGAATGAATATAAACACAAGAATCTAAATTCGATTATCATTCTTAAATTATTCTTTTATCAAGACGGAACAAGTTTTAATTGTTGATTTACAATATATACGAGGAAATGAAAAGCAGTTTTTTTAAAAGAATTAGCTATCCTTGAAATAGGAAGCCTGTTACTATATGTATATCATTTTAAACCACCTTATCCAGAATAAGAACTTAATACAACATTCAATTTTGCGAAGACAAAGTCAATGGACTTAATTGGGATAGCGATTTTCCGGAATATCTAGAAATGCGTAATATTCTTAAACAATGATAAAATCTATGTAAAATGTGGTCATAAAAAAATATTTTTGGAAAAATACCGTCATTGTAAAAAATACCACGTTTCAAATCTTTGTGTGCTATTCCTGCACATAATACTAATCATAATTTTAGATGTGCTGTGAAAATATTCAATGCTCGATTTTCATAATTTTTTTACAATATTAAATATTATGTAGCTTTACTTAATTGTTACAAATAAAAATTAAATGCAATTTCCATTAATTACATCTACACGTTTGACTTATTTAATTGACTTATTATTATGATCATAATTGACTTATTATTTGTCACATGTAATTGACTTATTATTTTGCTTTTATTCAAATTTGCAACAATGTAACACAAAAATTCCCATGAAATATGAAATCGATATTTTTTCAAATGGAAAGTTATTTAAAAATTTTGTATAAATACTGCATCCAAATTATTAAAATTCACATTACAAAATGGACAACAATAATGATTTAATAATTCAAGAATTCTTGAATATTAACCAGTGGTAGTGGAGTGTCAAACAGTACCATTACCACCAAAAAGAAAAAAATTAGGCTGCAAGAATATCAGCAGCAGCACCACGAACAACAACAGCAACATCATCATCAACAACAACAACAACAGCTACATCAACATCATCATCAACAACAACAACAGCTACATCAACATCAACAACAAGAACAACAACAACAACAACAGCTACATCATCATCAACAACAATAACAAGAACAACAACAACAACCAAATCAACTACAACGTGGTAGCAAAAGGCTTTTAGAAGCCTTTAATAACGCTACCAATATGAAGACCTTCCTAAAAATTAAAGAAAAGGAGTCTAATAGACTCTATAAAATAAAAAAAAATTAAAATCATAAAAACTATGTATGGTGAGAAATTGGTCTTTGTTACCAACAATTTTCTCATATTCATTCCTCAAAAATATGTTAAAATTCTAGAGGGATTTAATGAGGAAGTTAAAGATAACGAATTTTTCATCTTAAAAGAAGATGAATATAATTTAAAAATGGTTGAAGATTCAATCAATTATACTCTTGCTGCTATACAGTAGCATGATTAATTTTTAGAATAAATAAAAAATATTAAGTATAAATAAAACAATTTTTTTATTTTTATTTTAAATTGTTATAGCTATTTCAGATTTTTTAATATTAATTATAGGTACAACTTGTTTTTTTTATTTTCAGTTTTTAAATCTTATAGTTTAAAAACATTTTTTTTTTTGTATCAGATTTTTTTTAATTTGAAATTTTTTAGTATTTTTATATATACCTAGGTGCATTTAATAAAAAATATTAAGTATAAATAAAACAATTTCTTTTATTTTTATTTTAAATTCTTATATTTCAGATTTTTTAATATTCATTATAGATACAACTTGTTTTTTTATTTTATTTTTAAATCTTATAGATTAACAACTTTTTCTTTTATCAGTTTCGTTTAAATATTTTATACTAAATAATATAATAATAAAAACGTATAACATTGAAATTTTTGAAAAATTTTTAGTATTTTTATATATAGGTACATTTAATAAAATATGAAATTATTAAAATAATCCGGATCCCCTTCCTGGTTATTTACTTCCCAAATCTCCTCTTGCATCATTATGTTTTCGTCATTTCTAACTTGACCCTCTGGTGGAATAAATTCTTGGGTTAACGCTAACTCTTCATCATCCACAGTTGATGTTATTGCATTAACTTGAATTGGATGTTCATTGCTATTTCTATTTTGATCAGTTGTTTCTACATTGAATGGAAAGGTAGTTGAATCAGCCATTGAAAATATTTAAATAAAAATTAAGTTAAAATGATCAAAAAGTGAAACTGAAACATTTTATACCTAAAAATTAAAGGGCTTTAGAGTATATAAATATAGAAACTTGTTGTAACATCATCATTCAATAATGGATATTAAAGAGTTTCTAAATGCATATGATTCAGTACTCTTAGATGAACATAAGGAGCGAATTATATATTTAAATAACTATTTACAAAAGTTTGAGAACAAATTAAACAGAACTATTTCTATTTATGGAAACCACTTCACTATTTGCCCATGGTCTTTTAATAGCATTATCTCTGGCCCTGATACTTGTGATTGCCATTTTATAGAAAAATATAAAACTAAAATAGATACATTACTAAGTGGTATAAGAAAAATGTCAAGACAACAAATTGTTGAAGCAATATATAGACCAGTCAGAAGAAAATTTCGTAGAAGAAAATTTATTCAAAAAGGGATTAATGACACCTGGCAAATTGACCTTGTCGAAATGATACCGTATGTAAAATTTAACAAGGGATATAAATATTTATTAACTGTAATTCATACGTTTTCCAAATATGCTTATGCGGAACCAGTCAAAACAAAAAGTGCTGATAATGTTTTAAATGCTCTAAAAAAAATTTTAAACAGACCAAAATAATACCTAAGAATATTCATTCTGATCAAGGAAAGCAATTTTTTAATTCCTCATTTCAAAGTTATATGAAAGAAAAATCAATCAATCATTATCATACATTTAGTGAATTAAAAGCATCAATTGTTAGTGATATTAAAAGACCATGGGCAAATAGTGAAGTGGTTTCCATAAATAGAAATAGCTCTGTTTAATTTGTTCTCAAACTTTTGTAAATAGTTATTTAAATATATAATTCGCTCCTTATGTTCATCTAAGAGTACTGAATCATATGCATTTAAAAATTCTTTAATATCCATTATTGAATGATGACGTTACAATAAGTTTCTATATTTATATACTCTAAAGCCCTTTAATTTTTAGGTATAAAATGTTTCAGTTTCACTTTTTGATCATTTTAACTAAAAGCATCGATTCAACCGCACATTGAAAAATACGATGTGGAAAAACTTTAGTTTAAACGGGAATTATAAATGGTTATCTATTATACAAACACTAATAAAGTAATATAATTCTACAAATTAGAGTACAACAAAACTTCCACCTGAAAAAATCACAAAGAAAAACGAAAAAAATATACTTAAGAATGTGTATACTGAGCCTAAAATTTTTCAAAAAAATAAATTTTACCACCAGAATATTTATTTCATCCTGTATTATTATGCAGCAATATCCGCATTTGTTGTTAATAAGGAATCAGTGGTCTCTTCTTTGTATTGCCAATTTACAACAATATTTTCATCATTAACTGGAAGAATGTGATTAACTTCTAAAGCTGAATTTATTAGGAGCTCGTAGAATTCTGCTGGTGAACTTATTATTTCAATTTTACACCTTCATTTTCAAAAAAATTTTTAATGTATTGTTCTTTTTCATTTTCTTTTGTACATTTGCTTGGCCAATCAGATGTCTCCTGTATATATGTCTCATCATATTTGAAAACAGCCCTCCTATTTTTGTTACTTTATTATACTGTGTCACATTGTACTCCCATATTTCAAAAATTTCCAGTATTTTATTTATTTTTTTATTTATTTATTTATTAGTTAAAACTATATTTACAAATTCATACAAATTATTTTCTTCTTATTTTATTTTTCATTAGTAAATTTAAATTAAGTTTATATTAGTTTAATTTTTTTTTTTCTCTTTTATGCAAATTTAATTCAATTCATTTATTATTATAATTTTTCTAATTTATTTTTAAATTAATAATTTATTTTTAAATCTCTTTAAATATAATTTATTTTATTTTATACCAGAAAATTCAAATTAATTCATTTATTATTACAATTTCTAATTTATTTTTAAAAGTTGTAAAATTTCTTTCAATTTTTAATTCATTCGGTAAACTATTAAATAAAGCTAATCCCCTATACATTATATTGTTTTGTGTTCTTGCTCTTCTATATAACGGCAATCTGAAATTCTCAGCATTCCTTACATTGTACGGTTGGCTGTCTGATATATAGTTAAGGATTCTCCAAAGATAACCAGGGTATATCTTGTATTTAATCCTAAAAATAAAAATTATAGCATTAAACTTTATATATTGTTGTACATTCATCCATTTTAATGATCTTAGCATGTTTTGTATATTTGTATATCGGTCACATTTCAGAATTATCCTCATGGCTTTGTTTTGTAATAATTGAAGTCTATTTATATCTCCCATAGCACACATAAATAATACTGACGAACAATAATTATAATGTGGCAAGATAAGTGTATTATATAAAGTGACTGCACAATCATAAGATAACTTCTCCCTAATGCGTGCAAAAAAACCAATTTTTTTTGAAATCTTTTTACATACATAATCAGCATGTAAGTTAAACTTTAATTTATTATCAATGTATACCCCTAAATATTTAATATCTGCTACACCTTCTATCTCTTCATTATCCAGAAAGAGCGTTACGTTGCTGTTTCCTCCATTTATGACCATACTTTTGGTTTTACTGACATTTAATTTTAATTTATTCATACACAACCATTTGTACAAATTTTCTAGGTCTTTACTTAGTAGATCTCTGCATTCTTCTATTGTTTTCGCTTTGATATATAACAATGCATCATCCGCAAAGAGCACAAGCTTAGCATATTTTATGACCGATTTCATATCATTTATATATATCAGGAATAGTTCTGGTCCAACTCTTGTTCTTTGTTTTCTATCCTTCAAATATTGCTTAAACCAATTTAACTCTGCTCCTAATATACCAATTTTTTCTAATTTTCTTAACAGAATATCTCTATCAATAGTCTCGAAAGCCCGTTTCAAGTCAATGAACACAGCCACAATTATATTTTTCCCATCCGTTTCCTTCTTCCATTCATTTATCACCCAACTAATAGCAGTTTCACAAGAGTGCCCTTGTCTGAATCCTGACTGTTCTTCACAAATTATTTCATTCTCTTTTAAAAAATTACTTAGTTGTTCGGCTACAATTTTTTCTAAAATCTTCTGGTATATTGTTAGCATGTTAATTGGTCTATAATCAATTGGTGCCTTTCCATTATTTATTTTTGGTACCGGAACCACTACGGTATCTCTCCAGCATTCAGGATAAACTCCACCCCTGAAAGATTCATTAATTATATATTCTAACACTGGGAAAAATAGCTCACTACATTCTATTATTATTTTTTTGTTTAACCCATTATAATCATTTTTATTGTTCATCTTTTTTATGGTTTTGTCCAACATTTCACTATTAATTAGTTGAAATATGAAGTTACCTCCTCTGTTAATGTTGGTATCCGTATTTATATAAGGTAAATTAGTAATACTGCTATGGATTTCATATAAGCTATCTACCAAAAAATCATTCAAAATATTTGCAATTTCATCCTGTTTATTTACTTCTATGCCATTTATTTCTAGTTTTTGTAATACCGTATTTTCCTTTTTTAAAATATGTTTCTTTATAGTTTTCCACATTTCCCTTTGGTTTCCACTCCTTTGCTGTATTTGGCTTTCTATATAACTATTTTTGGCTTCTTTACATTTATATTTATACATATTTCTGCAAGCTTTGTACTCATTCCATGCTTCCATATTTTTTAGCATTACAGCCCTATTATATAAACTTACTTTTCTTTGGTTCATTTGTTCTAGCTCATTGTTGTACCATTTATTACAATTTTCTCTTAAGATAATTGTTTTTTTCATACTCTGCAGTGTATCATTTAAGTCATTTGTAAATTTTAAGCAGCAATCATTTAATGGGCTCATACCTAAAGAATTTAAAAATAGTTTTCTATTTAATGTTTTTATCATTTCATCTTTTTTATATTTCAAATATGTTATTTTGTCATTATTATTCCTATATTGCACTTGTTTTAATTTTATACAAATCGTTTCATGATCTGATATAATAAACTGCGATACCACTTTTACCTGGACATCTGTTATGTGATCAGTTAACACATAATCAATCAGAGATTGTGATCTAATTGTTCTCCTGGTTGGCTCATTAATTTGTTGCTTAAGACTATAATCCGAAATAAATTCACGCATTCTTTTTTCATCATTATCTTTATTTAATAAGTTTATATTAAAATCTCCAGTTATAATTATATTGCTCGATCTATTACAGTATGTATCGCACCACTCACCCATGATTTCTAAAAACCTGCTTACCGTACATTGCCTACTTCTATATATACACGCTATTAACCAATTTTCTCCCTTAAAACAAATATTTACCCATAACATCCATACATTTTCACAGTATAAACTGCAAATCATTTTATTTTTTAATCCTTTTTTAATATAAATTAAAACTCCACCTGTATTTCTTGAATATGAATTGCATCTGTAAACATCATATCCATCAAGTAATATTTCAGATTGATCGATTTCCGCTGTAATATGTGTTTCACTTAGACATCCAAAACTAAATTTGTTCCTAAACATAAGATTTTCGAATTCATTATAATTTGTAGTTAATCCTTGTATATTTAAGTATACTCCACTCAACTCATCCTCCTTTCTATGATTATTTATAAAAAAATCCTTTTTCGACTAATTTCAATTTTTCTCATATATACTTCACAGTTTCTATCTGCACAATTATGTTTTTCATCTAACCCAAGTTTATATTTTTCATTTGCTCTTACACAATTTACACATCTTTCTTCATTCGCTGTACATTCTTTTACCAGGTGTTCACCGCCACATTTTAAACATATTTTCTTTTTCTCAATGCATTTCTCCTTCTTATGTCCATAACCCAAACATTTATAGCATTTCATTACATCAAAATTTTCATACACTCTGCACACATCCCATCCAATTAAGATTTTTCCATTCTTTATGGTTTCGTTGTAATCTTCAACACCCATTTCTACTATTGCATTAAATTTATTAACTTTTTTTTTTTTTTCATATACTCTAACACACTTTAATTCCTCCTCTTTGATCCAAGTATTCTGCTTTTTTAATTTTTCTACAATAGTTTCCTTTTCATAGCTTTCAGACATGCCGCTAATTAATATTTTTGGTTTAATTTCTTTTGGTATAAAAGCTTCATATTCATCTCCCAATTTTTCTTCTACATTATCTTTTATTTTACCAACCGAATTAGCATCTTTACAGTAAATAGCAATTGTTCCACCACTTTTTTCAGCTACCTTGTTTATTGTTAAATTTTCTGGACAAATATTATTTTTTACTGCTGTTTTAGTTAAAACACTTGATTGCGATTTTTTTGGTTTTATTACCACTAGTGGGTCCTGCTTAATCATATCAGCAAACGTTTTCTTATTATTTACTGTCTGAATCTTCTTATTTGATTCATTTTGCAATGACATTTTTCCTATATTGTTTATAATATTATCTTGAACTAAAATACTTAGGTTATCAATAATATATTTCAATGACTTCTCTAAAATACTCAATGACTTCTCTTTCTGCTCAAGTTTTTCGTTAATTTCATCCATTTTTTCAAATTTACTTTCAATACCTTCAAAACCTATTTTAATCATTTCTATTTTTGCCTTACATTCCGCACACATAAAAAATATATTGTTGTTGTTCAAATAATCTTTTATTTCTTCATATTCTTTTACTCCACTGCAATTTACTGCTGTATGAAATATACCATCACAAAAGACATTACACTTTATTGAAGATGTACTTCTGACACTTCTGTTACATTTTTTACACGTGCTACTACTTGCCATGTTGTTGTTTTTGTTTTATTTACTCATTTGATTTGCAGTAACGTTAAATTAATAATTGTTGTGAGAGCAACTCTACACTAATGAGTGCAACAAACCACATGCAAATTTATATTTTTATAATGATTTTTTTCAATCCAAATTTGTTGGTTTTGTTTTATTTACTCATTTGATTTGCAGTAACGTTAAATTAATAATTTTTGTGAGAGCAACTCTACTTTAATGAGTGCAACAAAACCACATGCAAATTTATATTTTTATAATGATTTTTTCCAATCCTACACTTTTATTTAAATATTTTTACTTTAAATATTATGTAAAAGTTTATCTTTTTATAAAATTTTAAAAGAATTTTCACTAATTATTTATTATTTTTTTGCGTTATCCTCTACAATTTTATAGTCTATTTTATATATTTTTCCAAAATTCACTAATAAATTTCCGATCCGTACTCGATAAAATCGTACTCTAGATTATTCTGTACCACTTTTCCACAGCTTTAACAACTTCATCTAATATCCAGGTACCAACTAAAGCTCGTTTGTCATTTGAATGATTGCACAATTCTTCTTGGTTTTTATTTTCACCGCAAGTATAACATAATGAAAACATTAGTTTATTATTTTGTTTTAACGGTAATACAGGATGAAATAAATATTCTGGTGGTAAAATTTTACATTTTATAAGACCATCTAATTTTTCAAGATTAATTTTGCAGAACATAACATAACATACATAACATACAAACATACAGAATTACCTACATGAACTTTTGGATGACCTACAGGGAATTTACAATATTTGCATACATATGGATATAATTAACATACATCTGTATATTTAATTTTTTCATTTGAGTTGCATTTATAATAGCTATATACATTTCCAGTTCAACCACCATAAAAAGCATCTCGTGGATTTAATGGCAAGTTATTTATTAGCGGATGTTTTTCTAAATACTGCATATTTTGATTCTTTAAAAGCTTTTTAAATTCGCAACCCCACAATTTAAATTACGTCATATCCTAGACTCTTCAATCTTTCAAATTTATCTGTAGTTCTCTTATATCGTGTATTTAATGTATCATTCACATTGTCATATATTGATTCATCACATCTATGCTGTAAACAAACGGGATGTCCGTGAAAATAACATCCATGGAATTCCAAAATTTGGCTAGTGATTGCACAATATCCGTCTATTTTAACTCCTGCAATAACTGCTTCTTTTCCTTTAGCCGCATGTTGGATATTTATATTTCGTTTTTGCTCTTCAAAAACTAACCATTTAATAGTTTCTTTTGATTGGTTGTCAGTATAGCGATATCCGTTTTTAGGAATCAAACCAATAGTCTGGTTCCAGAATCAAACCAGTGTCTGGTTTTAAAAAAGTTCTGGTTTTTACCTTTCTAAATGCTAAACATGCTTGAGTTAATACTTGTGCATCACTAATACAATAATCAGCTATGTCACGTTGCATATCGAATGTATTACCCTTCTTTTCTTCATACCATTTTATGAATGTATTACGCTCTTCCATACACATATTGCCTGGGTTGTAATATTTAATAGCAGGTAATGGGTTGTAATATTTAATAGCAGATAATGGTCCAACATATTCTTTATTTTTAGTTGTATTAAATAAATGTGGAAAATAACCCTTTTTAAAAATAGAAGGTAGACCAAATGTTTTTGGTAGTTTTGATAGCCCCATTGGAAAGTAATTTATTGAATCTATGAATTTGACGTTCAACATCAACATCATCATTATTTTAGTACCTCACATAATCAATTTTATTTTAATATAATTATATCTGTTTGTTCCAATCAAAAATTGAATATAAATTGATGGTCAAAAGATTGGCCATTGTGAGCAATCACAACAACGCTTTTAAATTTTTTTCTTGCCTCCATTATGTGTGAAAGAAACTGTTTTATAATATTTCCTTTTTTAATTACAGTTCGTCTAAATTTACATTTCTGGCAAAAATATAGGGAAATATCATTAATACATAAATCATATATTTGCCCAAAAACACACAAGTTTGGCTCATGTAGTTTGATTTCTTTTCGATTTTCTTTTATAATTTTTTCTCCAAATTTTTTTTCCTCTTGTGTCTCTAAATCATAAATGATATATAAAAAATCCTTCAGTTTGCGCTGCCTTATATCTTGTTGAATATAACATAAATGATCTTGCGACACATGCTTATTGTAAACTTTGCAAAAATATTTGTTACATGTATGTTGTCTTACAGTTTTGTAAACTTTTAAGCAGTAAGAACATTTCTTTATTTGTTCGCAAAGATTTTTTTGCATTACTGAACTGGATGCAATATGATTATCAAAACACTGTTGACCTCTAAATTTTCGATTGCAATCTTTACATAATATATTGCAAATGTTTGATGGGCAAACGGGAGATTGGCAAAGAACATGACAAAGCTCACAATAATAAGATGAACAAAGAGCAGCAGTCAATGAAGTTATGACGTTGTAATGCCCTTCATAATACAATAGATTGAGACCTTTACCATCACCACATCCTACAAATACAGTATCTCTTCCTTTAGTTGCGTATAAGAATACAGTAATCTCGTATCCTTTCAGATTTTGCTGAAGCTCTGGTACCCCACATCCCTCTAAAGGAATTTGTACTTGTGTATTACTTATGAGTTCATGAATCATTCTTGTTTGAAGTTTATCGGTATTGTTCCTTATTTTAGTATATTCAGAATTCTTATCTACATTGGCTCTGGCAACTACAAGTGCCCTTGGTAGACACAAATTGTCATCATTCTTTATCGTAACAATTCCTCTACGTTTTTTTACATTCCTCGTTGAAAGAGTTATTCCAATACAAAACGTATCAGTACTCAAACCTTCAGAACGTCAAATGTAATTTTTTTACCGAATACATTGAACCATTTAACTCCTGTTACGACATTTTCTTTTACGATGTATCGCGGCAACGAATCGTACGCTCTTCAACTAGATGAAAGCACGGCGAGAGATTTTAAGAAATAATAATAATTGACAATAATAATTAATGACAAATGATAAATAATGACATAATAATTTTTTTAGCCATATATTTTTATTTATATATTATTTGTGTTTTTTTGATCCAATTTTTTTTAATGAGTACACGAGCACTATTACAATACTAATATAGTAAAAATAAAAGCGTATGTAATATTTATAAAAACATTATCTCTTTAGTTTAATTTTTCCAGGTTTATTAAATCACTTTAAGATTTAACGAACCCTATGTATATCATTATATACGAATTATATTTTTAAGCAAATTTCCATAAATTTTCAGCATAACATATTCAATTTTTCATACAATTTTTTTTCACTCATTTCACAGATACTGCATCGATATTGCATAACACATAAATTAAATAATTAATGATTTTCTGTTGTTTTTTTTTAATAACTTTCTAATTTTTTTTCCTTTTTAATCAATAACCTACCGTAAAAAATATACAGATTTTTTCATTTTAATTATTTGACAAACGAGTTATATTTAAAGAACCTAGTAGTAGTTTAAGTACTACAGTAGTACCTAAAAACAAAAACAAATCTCCTTTTCTCTTTTAATCAATAACCTAACCACAGATGTATTATTAAACATACCTATAATTAATGTTTTTCGTTATGCTTGCTTTTAAATTTCACAAATTTAAATATGAAAAAAAAAAAAAGAAATTTTGCATTTAACTTCACAATTAGTAGTAATTATTTTTTTTTACCTATAATTATTTTACCTATAATTATTTTTTTTTTGTGCTTGTTGAAATTTAAATATGAATAAAATAAAATGCACGCAATTTTTTAAAAAAAAAATACCTTCTGTTTTCACTACTGCCTGTTACAAAAAGACACAAAAATGTATTTGTTGATGCTAAACAATAATAAAAACATGTTAAAAGGTGAATGGCCCCAAACAATAATAAAAACATGGGAAGGGGTCATTACCCTCAACAACATGTCCTAACATACTCCCACTACCCAACAACCAAGTGAATCAGGAAATTAACATGTATTTTAAATTCACCTATAATTAATTTTAACCTTCACCTTATCATAAACCATAAATCACCTTAATAGCACGTGCCTTCCTGACACGTCTAAGCCAGTTTTTTTTCCCATGCTCAACCAACCCTATACCTACTAATCCAATATGATGCTAATGTAAGGTTTTATTTAAAGTTAATAATTCAATATAAAGCTAATGTAAGGTTTTGTTTAACGTTAATAATTACGACTGCTTCTAGTGGTACGACTTCCCACACCTATAATCGTTATTTCCAGTAAATGTTTTTATATGCTGGAATTTATTGATTTGGTCGTCTGTAAGATTAAATCTTGATTGAGGAATTTGCTGCCTTGAAGTTTCCAGTTGTTCTTCATATTCTAATACCATAAGGCGTATTTGTTCTCTTAGTATTATTATCTTCTGATATTTTTTGATTTTTATCACTTTTCACTGTTTTTTTAAATCTCATAAAGTGCTTGTTTTTATTTATTTATAATTGTTTTTATTTTTATATTATATATATATATATTTTTTTTTGTTATATATTTCTAAATTATTTTATTATACAAATGTTTCTTTTTATATTATATTTTAAAATTATTTAATTATGGAAAGAATTTTATTTCACTATTTGTTGTTTTTTTTTCTTAATAAGATATGTCGTTTCTTCACCGATAGCTGATTTTTAGTTACAATTTCGTTTCTAATATCTAATAAATGTTTTTATACGGTTCGTTTTATTTTTATATTAAGTTGCTACACCGAAACTGATTTTTAGTCAAGATTGCGTTTCTTATATAAAAAGATTTTTAAAACGGTTCTTTAATATCACTAGATTCTGAAACTGATAAGCGGAATCCTACCGACTGCGCCAATTAAATAATAACTTAGTTATTATTATACAAAAAATAATTATTTCAAAATTTAAAACACTTAGATTTTCGTTAAATTACTTTTATTTATCGTGTTATTAAATTTGATGCGGTCTTAAGACTAAATTTTTAAAGTTTACAATTGCTTTTTATAAGTATAACAAATATTACAAAATTAGCAAAATAATCTATTTACAATATATTGAACCTGTTTATGAAAATATGCTACGTTTATATTATTTATATTAATTGGTTATGTTTACACGTTTTTACTTCTAAAGTTATATTTAGGTTTATTACGTTTATAATTTAGGTTTATTAAAGTTCAATGAAATACATTAATGAAATATATTTCATAATAAGAAATATCATGTTACGATATAAGTTACAATTATTTAGGTTTATTTAAGTTCATTGAAATACATTTAATTAAACATTAAGTTACAATAATATATTTTTGTTAATTTCTACAAATACATTTTTCTTAAGTTATTAAGTCATTGATGTTATTATCAATATTGGTGGAATTTACTAATGTAAAATGCGCACACTGAAATCGCGCACTGTTAATCTTATTTTGTATGAAATTAGGGGGATACATTCCAAGTGCATACTAATATTCTCATGAAAAATTTAAATTTAAAGCAAGTACATAATTATAATAGTGTTTAATCAGTATTAAACAGTAACAGTTAAACATAGACATAAACAAAAAATTTATATTTTATAAAAAATAAAAATTATAATTCTGTACTTAATTCATAAGAATTGAAGAATAAAGTTTTTAAATCAGTTCATTTTCATCTTCTGATGAATTTGTACTATTTTCTGTTGAGTTTCATATTTCTTCCAATAGTTTTGTATAAAAAACTTGGTAATAATATGATTGCTTACTTATTAATAATGAAAAAAATGAAAACGCACTGCTGCGAAACTTCTACCGCGCAATGCAAAATTTTGGTGGTAAAAACAAAAATGCCCAAGTCCGAAACCGCGCAGTATATATGTAATATGTACTGTATATATGTAAAACTTTTTTTTCTTTCTATTTTTTTTCCGCTTAAATAAAACATGTCCGATTACTTTGACAATTCTTTGAAATTTTTTGAATTTTTTGACAATTCTTTGAAATGTTGTCATTAAAAGAAAACATGGAAATTTAATTTCACTTTGTGCTTAAAATTTATTTTATTAAACTCTTTTTTTTTATTTCATCCATAACTTTGGGAATTCTTAAACCTCTATGAATGTCGCTATTACATACATACCAGGGAGCACTTACTATGTTCCGAAGGACTTTTATCTGTAATGTTTGTATTTTTATAATATGCGTTTGCTTGGCACAACCACAAAGTTAAATGCCATATAGCCATATAGAATTAATTGCTTGGTTGTAAATTAACACTTTATTATGTATTGTTAGCTTACACTTAGGACCTAGGAGGCAGGAATTTTGACATCCAGTGTCATTCCCAGGTATTTTCGATTGTTGCGTTTACCCCATTTAAATTTCTTTTTGGTGAGTTTTCTATAATGATTGAGCAGGTAAAGTGTTAAATCATTTGTATTTTTATTATTGTTTTTTTTTTGCTGTAGTTCAGTCACTCCTATGATGTCAGCTACAGTGATTTTAGAGTATAGGTGACTACCAATTTTAATAATAGTTTCTATAGGATTGATTATTTTCGGAGGTAGTCCTGCAATTATAAGATTATTTCTATTCTCATATCGTTTCTTCTCTTCCATAACGTATTCCATATGGTAAATTTTACTTTCTAATATATTTGACTTCTTTTCAAACTCACTAAGTTTATTTCGGAGTAACTTATTTTCATCTAATACTTCCTTGTTTTTTTTTAGGAGGTCCTAGATCTGATTGCTAAGAAACGTATGAGATTTTTGTACTTCAGTAAGAACTATCATCAGTTGTTTCATGCATGTGGCTAGAGTATTAACAGTGCACTCTCCAGGAGACAAATTATGCAGCTCTGGGAAAACTTCCATCATTGAATTTAGGTCCAGCAAATTAACGGGTGCAGTAATACCCACTGAAGCGGCAGGTTCCTCGTCGCCAACAACAATAAAGGATTCATTTGATTGAGCCGAACAAGTTCCGCATTTCCAAATTGCCAACCCAGCTTCAACAGCTTTGAAAACATCATTCGCCATCGATGTACACTTCTTCGTCATATGAAAGAAATATCGACATGGCCCACTACATTGAATGCCCTTTGTTTTACCATAAAAGGTTTTATTGCACGCCGAACATTTTTGACCATTTTTCTGAGTACTAATAAGTAATAAGTTATTTATTTAGAAATGTTGTTATTTGCTTTATATATATTAATTAATTTTAATGTATTTTATATTTTTTAGATAAAATCTTTTTAACTGGTATGTTGTTATATTTATAATTTATCTTTTATTTTTAGATTTAAAAAGAAAATATTAAAGTCTTTTTGTTGCCGAGTATGCTGGTCACTCTGTTTGCTGATATATGTTTGAAATAAGTTTATAGTATTTATTTGTACTCAATTCACACTAGTTTACATATGTATATATATTAACTAAATTGTAAAATTGCAGTTATATTTGCATTAATTTATAAGTTAATATTAGTTAGTTAGCAAAATTATAATTTTGTATTAGTTTTAATTTGATTTTAAATAAGTTTTGCTCTTTATATTTAATTCAGATTTATGTTATTTGGTATTTGTTTAACTTTATAAATGCATCGGTATTATATTTTAAAATTTTAAATTAGATGCGTTTTAGTTAAATTTTTTTTTTTTTTTTTTATTGTGATAGTATAATACTAAGACTATATATAAATGTATAGTTAATTTTTATTCTGTTTTTTAACTTTTTTTTTTATTACCTTATTTTATGTTTTTTTTTCTCTTTTGTTTTTTTATTGTCTTTAATTTATTGTTATTTGGTATTAATTTAACTTTTCATTTATTTATTACTTCGTATTAATTTAATTTTATAAGTTTTTATTTTATGTATCTTTTATTTTTTACTTAAAAATTCAAAATTTTCAAAATTTTCTCCTTAAACACGTCTGCACTCGGTGAATGTTCAAAATTCTTGATTATCGCACTAAATTTCTGTCCGGATTACAAATCTATGACAGTTAAAAAAATTTTAGGAGTAGAATCAGCCTTACCTTATTACATATTTTTATAGCACTTTGAGACCAAATTTATTTTGACAGGTGTAAAAAAAGCATTTTATTCTAGTATTATTTAACTATATTTATATAGTCATTTTTTGTTTATGGCAATATTGAGTAAATTTTGAATCCACATATCATTAATATTGTCAGTTGTTATTTTAATTCTTAATTTTTTTGTGAAAAGAAGAAATATGGAAGCTGTATTATATAACATAAGTAGATATAAATTTTCTACATTAGTTAAATTATTACAATAACGAAAAATTAACTTACAATTCTATTATTTTCCAAATAGTTGTATCTTTTAATAAAAAAGAAATATTATTTCGCAGAATAATATTTATTAAATTCCTTTTTCTTTTATTTCTTGCATTATTATTCATTTTTATATTTTTTATATTCGCTATACTTTTAACAAAAATAAAAAAGAATTACTTTTAGTACAAGTGCGATCATCTAGTGTGGTTTTCAAAACACTAATTTTAGATATATAATCAAGTGTTAAGTGCCATTGCGGTCAGCACTTGATTCTATTTGGAGTTTTCGGATAAAAAAATAGTGCGATAAAATAGTATTCAGTGCGCCGTGTGATGTTTAGTGAGATGGTTCGGAAAGGCCCAGTTCACAAAAAAATTTGGTAAAGTTCCTCTTATGGTTGGGTGATAAAATTGTTTGAACCCAACCCATTCTTAGTTGTTTGAACCCATTCCCATTCTGTTGTGTGTTCACTGTCGTTTTTCCAGTTTCCATTAATTATATTGCAATATAATCTTCAGAATCGGCATATAATCGGGCAATGGGGTAGGTAGGTATGGTGGTGACCTTCACGATGCTGCGTGAAGGCCTCAATTAGCACTAGATTGCGCCATTTTGATACCACTGCATTCAAGTGACCCGTGTTTTTAGATTGTGTGCGGTTTTATATCCAACCCGAGCGGTTCAGATACAAGATCAGTTCTTTGATTTTGTGTTCAGAAAGCTCGCTGAGGTTGTGGAAGAACGGCTTGCCGAGTGAGAGACGTCTGGCTCCAGCTAGGGCCGGACATCTGCAAAGAAAGTGTTCCAGATTCTCACTTTCGTTTGCTTCTTTGCAGCTTCTGCATGAGGTGTTGTGTGGGAGTTCTAATTTGGCCGCATGCGTGCCCACTGGCCAGTGGCCTGTGATGATTGCTACTAGTCTGGCTATGTCTATGCGGGATTTGGATATCAACTCGATTGATCTCCTTTTGTTGTATGTGGGCCACAATGTTCTAGATATGGTGCAATTGCTCAGATTACTCCACCTATTTTGTGATTTCGCTATATACAAAAAAAGGATCCGTTCCTTGATCGTACTGATTGGGCAACTAACTCTCCGGTAACTTTCCGGGGAGTTAGTGTTCTGAGTAGCTCCTTTCTTTGCTAGTTCGTCAGCTTTTTCATTTCCTTCAATATTGCTATGCCCAGGCACCCATAAGAAGGTTATGTTTAACCTTTCGCTTGTTAGGGCAATTTCCTCTTGGCACTGTTTAACAAGCTTAGAGGTTGTGATGTTCGCGTTAATGGCCTTGATCAAAGATCGCGACCGTTCTCATTTGTGTGTTGTTTTCGTTCAGAATTCGAGCAGCCTCTCTAACTGCTAGTATCTCTGCCTGAAGATGCTAGCTGTGTCGGGGAGTTTGTAGAATTTTGAAATGTTGAGTTTCTCCGAGGAAATGCCAGCACCATCTCCTTCCTTCATCTTGGATCCGTCGGTGAAGATAGTGACATCGAAATTCTTTGTCACATTACCGCCCTTCCATTCCGCTCTAGACGGAAATTCTACGACTGAATTACTCCCATAGTTTATTTTGAGGATAGTGTAGTCGGTCAGGGTTGGCATAAAGTCCCTTGGAAATATCTCCAGAATATTACCGTGGCCATATGGTTTAGTAGCAAACCACCCAGTTTCTCTGAGTCGAACTGCACTACACGTTGCGACATACTTAATGTATAGATCCGGGGGTAAAAGAAATAAAATAGTATTCAGAGCATCAGACGGACACGGTCGCAGTGCTCCTGTGATGCCCACAGATGCCGATCTCTGTATTCTATTTAGTTTTGTTATATTGTATTTCCGATTCATCGCTGGCCACCACACCAGCGATCCATAGGTAAGGATTGGACGAACCACGGCTGTGTACGTCCAAAGCGCCATCTTTGGCTGCATATCCCATTTCTTCCCCATGGTTTTATTGCAAGCATAGAGAGCAACACAAGCCTTCTTAACCCTATGCTCGATGCTAGATTTCCAGGAAAGCTTCGAGTCTAGAATAACGCCTAGATACTTAGCGCTGGTAGTCAGATTTAAAGTATAATTGTTGAGTTTCGGTAGGACAAAAGTAGGTATTTTGGATCTTGTCGTGAAGAGTACCATTTCAGTCTTCTCTGAGTTGACACCTAGGCCACAACTTGTGGCCCAGTTGGGAACCTTCCTTAGAGTTCTATTCATGATCTCACTAATCACGGATATAAACTGGCCTGATACTAGTATCACCACATCATCCGCATACGCCACTACCTTTATTCCTTCCTCAGCAAGTATCATTAGAATTTTGTTTATAACCATTAGCCATAGCAAAGGTGATATTACACCTCCCTGAGGTGTACCCCTGTTGACTAATTTAAAAACAGCATTAACGACTTTTGCAACATAATCGGAATTATGCCATCCAAACCAGGCGATTTATATGGAGAGAAACTTTTTATAGCCCAAGAAACCTTTTCCTGAGATATAATTTTACCTACTTCATCCCATGAGGTTCCTTGGGCTACAGGACCTCCATTGGGTGGAGTTACGTTACCGTTAACATTGCTGGCTACGGCAAAATGGGTGGTAACTAACAGTTCAAGAGATTCAGCTGAAGAATTACCCCAGCTCCCATCCGTTCTTTTGATTAAGGAAGGACAGGATCTATCATTGGACAGAATTTTACAGATTCTAGCTGAATCCTTTGTAGTTTCAATAGATTGAAAAAATTCCATTCAAGTATGCCGCTTGGCTTCTTTGATGGCTTTCTTATATACTTTTAGGCAATTTTTGTAAGGTTGCCAGTATTTATGTTTATAGCAAATATTGAAAATAGACCTATATTTTAAGGTTAGTGGTAATAAGAAAATCAAATAGTGACTCACCTCGTTCGTTGTTCTCCGAACTACCCCATAGGGAATGCCTAGCATTGGCATCACATCCGATGAGCAGGTTGTCTTGCGTTGTCGCTCGCACAAGTTTACGAACTTCCTCTGGCGGTGATGGATCGTCATGAGCCATATATGCAGAGGAGATGTAGAGACTATCTCCACCAAGCCCTTCTAACCTGACGACAGTCAAATCGGATGAGCTAAAATCGGGGTGGAGAAAAGCATTAAATTGTTTATTTACTACAATACACGCTCTGGGTTTACCTGTATCTTTTTGTAAGAAAGATTGTAATCTTTATGATGTAGTCGCTTGATCTCAGTACCTCTGACCCAAGGTTCTTGAGTGAGGCTGATGTCTATGTTTTCCTCGCTAAGGAAAACCAGCAGATTATCCGAGGCACTTCTCGAGTGCCTGAGATTAATCTGCACTACCTTTGGCATCATTACCCCTAACCGCACCCTCACCTGGTGCCGGATTCTGTCCAAGAGGATCTCTTTCGATTGTGAGATCCTCTAACAGCTTAGAAGGTAGATCCTCTGGATCTTCTTCTTCCGCCGGAGCTCTGAAAATTTTCAGTTTGGCCTACCTTATGCCGAACCTTATTCTATAATCAGCCTTCTCAAGTTCCCCTAGGCACTCCTCATTTATCAAAAGCAGGAAGAACTGACTGTTTTTTTGAGGCTCCTCAGCCTTTATTTTCCTCCAGTTTTCCTTCTGGATCTTCGGATTCTGGAGCTTAAGACATTGAAGAACCTTTCCATTGCCTATGCTGATATTTGGTAACCAAATGCGCGCCCTAGGTCACCTTGGAATTTCCCCAGCCGGGATAAGCTTGAGCTTCAAGCCAACCCATTTATCACTAGCCTTAGCGACGAATTTGCTGAGGAAATCCAAAGACACCTGATCCTCGCATTGGACAATCTTGCATCCTCTCAACACGTACCCGCAGTCGAACGATATGAGAGGTCCCTCCGGGTGCTCCAAAACGTGTTCTAATACCATCCCGGATAGATGGGCTTCTATCTCGCTCCATTTATCTGTGATTGGCTATATCCCATCAATCAGTGCCACGTTCAGGTGATTTATAGCTACTTCTTTGTAGGATTGCCTATTTTTGGCACCGACTTCAGAAGTAGTCTTTTTCTCCTTGGGTTCCCTCGCACACTTGGGCGAAACCAAGGAGAAAAAGGCACTCCTAGTACCAATGCGCTAGACCCCCGTTTTCTATTGGCCCTCTTAGCTGCGTTATTGATCTCATCTTGAGATCTGTTGCGCTTCTGGCCAGTTGTTGTAGCAGGAATACTCCTATTCCCGTTCTTACCAGCTTGCACCTTTAGATATTCATCTACGACAAGCTGGTACTTAACTTTATCCGCAGCGTCCTTCTCATGAAAAGTACGTGCTTTTTCATTCTCAAGATAGCTTGTTGAGAATGAAGAAGGCCCTGTTGTACTTTTCCTTCATGAGTACGCCAGCGGACTTACGTTTCTTATGATTTTTCTTCTTGCCGCCCTCGCCATTGTTGACGACAAGAGTTTTAGGTTGACCTGGCATTGGTGTACTATGGCTGGTACTCGCAATGCCACTAATTAGCGTCTCTTGGCTAGACGCTAAAATCTCATCTTCAGATGAGCTCCCCATCTCAACTTCTTCCTTCTCCATTTGCTTTTTTTTAAGTTAACATCCATTCTTGATCCCACGAGTGTGGCCGGAAAAAGCGGTCCATCCCGGCATTGGCGCCTTACCGGGATAAGGCACTTAATACAACCGACCTTGCCTGAACATCGGAGGAGACCGTTCGCGACCAGTTATCTTTTACCACTTACTGACCATTCAGCTCTCGGCACGGTACCTCGACACCTTAGCTTACAAGGGCAATAACTTGTAGAAAGCTTTCTCAACCAATTATGAAGCACAACTGTAGATTTAATAATTTCCAGTGCAGGTTCTCTGAGTTGCAATTATTGGTCGTTTTAGTATTCTTCATCTGGACGATAATATTCCATTTCTATGGTTCTTCTTCCTCGTGACAACCTTAAATATTGATAAATTATTTTTTATTTCATATACATGGTTAAAAATGCAAACTTCTAATTAAAAATTTCTTCATTAGGTAATCCATTTTTTTTGCCACAAAATGGACGCATAATATTTTCTAATAATCGAAAGACTTCGTCTGCTACAAACACATAGGGTAATTCTAGTCCTAAGCCATTAAGATATTGCGGCCTTGGTAAATTTAATGTTGTGAACTTTGAAATCACAGCATTACCAAAAGTAGTATTTTTAAAAATACCACACTAAAACGTCCAGCAGGACCAATGCAGGAAACGTCCAGCAGGTCAACTGAAAGAAATTTATAATTAGAATCACTAACACCTATTAGAACGATATTATGAGTTCCTTTATAATTAAAAAATTTTGAACCACTGTTGGAAAAAGCTTGTACAACACAATGCTTTCATCTATTGCTCCAATACAAAACGGAAAATTGCAATTTTGTTCATATTCCTCTGCAATTTGTTTCCATTTGCTGGTTGTAAGCTTTAGAAATACTTCCCCAGACAATACATCCCATAAAGCTTTGCACATCTCTAATTATACATGAAACACTTGTCTTCGAAACACGATACGATATCGACACCATCGAATCACCACTGGCTAATTATCTAAAATAATTGTATATAAATAAATTATGTTATAAATTAGCTACTAATAACTAGTGTAACAAAATAACCATCATATTACCTTAAAACAAGGACTATACATATAAATATAAGACATACCAAGTAAATCAAACTTTTTAGTATAGAAAATAAAAACAAGGCTGTGCCCCAAATAGTCGCGACATCTATGAACATGAAATTTATTCATCTTTTATTTTATACTAAATTTGTTTTTATTTCATTTTAAATATAAACGTTTTTCATTACTTTTTTTGATATACAATTTGACCTTGGAAAAAAAAAAATGTTTTCTAAAGAAAATAAGTTATTACAGTACATTGTAACTGCGTATTACTATACTCGGAGAGATAATAATTTGAATACTGGTAATTCAATGTAGGTTTTTGTAAGTAATTTAAATTAGATTGTTAGTTTTAAATAAATTTTATTCAATTTAGTTATATAATATTACTATTCATTAAGATAAAATTTTAAAAATGTATTACAATAAAACAATTTTTAAAGTACAAAAAAAAAGATTAGTTATCTGAATGCTGGGCTGAATGTGTTATAAACCGGATAAACGAGAATGGATGTGAAATATAATGTTAAATTTGCAATATACATTGGCAGATTTATTGTGTGGTTTTTATTTTTTAAACAAAATGATTTTTTTTTTCTAGATATAAGAAAAAATATACATGAGATTTCTTGAGTTGTGACAGACAATTTGTGTATTTAAGAAAATTTGTTTTTTGCAAAATAAGCTAAAAGTATAAAAAGCTAGTGTATAAAAATGTGTTATTTAGAATGATTAATTTAACAATAATTCGTCGTTTCAATTGAAGTAAACTATATGGACTATATATGAAGAATGATTAAAATTTTTACTTTATAAATTTAAATGTATAAAATTATTAATTAACATATTATTGGATTAATGTTAATTAATTTAACCAAGTTTAACTAATATATCCGTGGTTTTTCTTTACAACGATTTAACTTGATTAAATTAATTAAAAAACTGACTGCCAACGAAATGACACTCTATTTTTGCCAAAAATAACAATAAGAACAAAAAAAATCGAACTAATGGCCTATGTATCAATAAAATATCAAAATCTCTTTTGAAATAACCATATATTGAGATAAGCAAAAAAAATCTATTTACAAATTATAAAAACAGTTTAACTGTATTTAAGTTATTATTGTAAAATAATTATTAGAAACCAGTTTTTAATCTTTGTTTTGATAAAATAGGATTTCTTCATTTATTTTGTAATTAAAAATTTCTTTACTAAAGCTACTTATTTAGGTCGTTTTGCCCTGAGAATATTCTCTTCAAGTGAAAATTTCAAAAAAAGGTTCAAATTGGGCATATAAAATAATCACATTTGCTAGTGAAAAATGGCAGCTGAAAAATAAACTGAAATGTTAAATAATTGTTGGATTCGAATATAAATAAATCAAAAATAATGGATTTGGTTGAATTGGAAGAAAATTTAGTTGTTGTAGCAGCTTGCACAGTACTCCATTTAATGGAAGAAGGGGGAACAAAACAAGAAACCATTTTGTAGAGTAAACCCTTATTTAAATGAACGAAAGTCTAAAGGACGATTTGCTAAAGATCTAACTTTTTTATAATTTTTTTTCCATTCAATTTAATAATATAAGAATTAGTGAAAAAAAAATTATATTAGTGAAGCATTGGCTGATTAATGCAGCCAATTTGTGTTTTTCTTCAGTTGAAAATTTCTTTGTCATTTTTATTTATTTAAAAGGAAACCCAATTTTAAATTTTCCAACAAATTTAACTTTTAAATTTACTTTATTTAAACAAAACTGATATGGTCTTAGCTATCGTTTTTTAATAATTGTTTTATTTTACAAATGGCGTAGCTTGAATTGTCAAAATGTTCATCTTGTATTGTCAAATTTCACGGCAATTTATATGCCCAAGCGTGAAAAACAGCATGAAAAATGTCTTCTTGTAGCACAACCTGTCGGTCAAAAATAAAAGTTTTTTTCACGTGATTTGCGTACCTAAAAATGAAAATGACTATTTCACTGCTATTTCTATCTCTTTTTAACTAATGCATTAAGATAGGTTGTGAAAATTTCATGTGAAGAGCATACTAAGCTTTAATGTTTAGTTAAGTTGTTATTTTGAAAACTAAACTTGAAAGAAATGGAGCTCAGTTGATATCAATAAGGGGATTATAAAGCATTATATTCAATTTTATTGTAAATTAATAAATTCAATTAGGTTTCTAAATTTAATTTTTTTAATAAAATTATTTGTTATGAATTAACAAAACTGGTTTAATGAACTTTTTAATGAAGAATCGGATTTCTGTGAAATCATGGAACCAACTCAACCAACACCAATTGTTGTTGAAAATTCTATGATTCCTGATAATGGCAAGTATTACTAAATATCTTCATTAAAGTACATAGTAAAAAAATATCATTATTTTGAAAGACATCCCGTTTAAAAAACGCAAACTAACCGAAGAAGATAGTTTTCAAGAACCAGAACTTTTGGATATCAGTTTAAATAATAGGAAGCATTTTTCGTATTTTTTATTTTATTTATATTATAAAATTTCAAAATAATAGATATTTTGACGGCAGCAATGATATTATTGATGAACAAGAACGAACTAAATATAGATATTACAGAACATAAATTTTTAGAGCCTCGCCACACTCACTTGGAATGCAACTCCGATCACAGTGTAATTAAAAAAAAGAAAAAAAATAATAACCTGCAAATTTATCACCCTCACGACTGAATATAATTAATTGAGACATGTGGAACAAAATCATTACCTTTTCATGTTTCTGAAATGAACCAAAATGATTTCTTAGATTTCGAATCTTGTTTTAAAAATATTTTTAGAAAATCTAATATAAATACTAATAATGACAAAGTTAAGTGGCAGGATATTCGCATTTTAATCTACTTCAAAAATAATTTTGATAAATTTCATTATAAAATTAATTAAGTATGATATTTTTTTTTTGTGTTTTCATTTTTCTTTGAATTTGGTTTAATTAGTGTGATGTTTTTTATATCTTCGTTGCTTACATTTGCTTTAATCTTTTTTGTTATTTAGCAAACGGCATCCACTGGCATCCGTTTAGCAAACGGCATCCATCCACATTTTAACAATTCGGTAGAAAAATTCGCGAAATCAGATTATTTTTTCTTCTTGATTGTACAGGTAAGTCTACCTCATGTTGTAAAGTATTCACAATTTTTCCCAATGCGTAGAAATTATCGTTCGATTTCTTAAGTTTTTCTTTCAATATTCTATTTTCTTCCAGTATTTGGTTATTTTGTAATTTTATATGTTCCATTTGTTTGTTGAAGAATGAAAGTTGTATATTATTTACTGACTCTGACAGTTGTTGTAGCCATTTGGAAATTTTATCATCTACTAATTCACTATATTTAACTGGAGTTAAATGTAAAAGTGGTATTTTAGCAACTTTATCTTGGTTAGGCGCGTTCAGGTAATCGTTGGTGTATCCCTCAAACACTAGAGATTCATTGCTAGGATTAGGACAATTAATACAACTCAATGTTACATGACCTTTTTGAAGTGCTTCTAAAACTTCTTCTGCCACAGCTGCGCATTTAAGATGAAAGAATTCTTTGTGCAAATTACATTGGATTCCTTAAAAGAGTTTTTTACAAACATTGCAAAATTTGGTCATCTTGATTAAATTTTTTTTTGGTTTTTTTTTTATTCCCTTTTTTGTACTATATACTCATTTCGTAACAAAAAAATGAAGCACTTCTAGATGTGCTAGAGACTAGCTACAAAAGGCATTTGATAGAGTTTGGTGTGAAACCATCCAGGTAATATAAAAGTAAGCTGTACATTATCATGTGCAGTATCATTAAAGAGGTCTTGGCGAGCTTAACAACTTTTGTTTGGGGATCATGGCCTAGAACGCCCTGCTTGGTTGCTGAAACTGTTTATAAGCCGCTAATGCAAAAGATAACGGTATATTATCATGTGAGGTATCATTAAACAGATTCTGATCATATCTACAATTTTTGTTTGTGGATCATGGTTCAAGATCGTCCTATTGGAGGATGAGAGAGTTTATGATCCCTTACTATAAAAATCAGTAATACAGCAGTAATAGTAGCTCTTGGACGTGGGAAAATAATTATGCAAATTAGGCCAATGACTTGGCGTTTACTTTGTTGTTGAGAGCTTTTTTAAGGAATGTTGTAGTGTAAAAAACGGGTAGCAAATTAGATGTCGTGATTGGCGTTTGCATAATTAGTTTCCGGAAAAGTGTTTGTAAATAATATAGAAGATCAACTAGATAATGTAGAACAAGTAAGTGCAATGATCTAAACCGGTGTTGTAATATGTAGTATTACCGCTTGCAATGTTCTTGTTTTGATGTGTTTCCGGAAAAGTTTTTGTAAATAGTATAGAAGGTTAACTAGATAATGTATAACAAGTAAGTGCAATGATCTGTTTTATGTTTTATATTGATCTAAAAACAGGTGTTGTACTATAATAACATAGACTATGTAAATAATATGCAAGAATTTACTTTATTTTTTTAATAAAAAGCTTTTACGGTGTGGTAAACTAGATAAATGTAGAACAAGTAAGTGCAATGATCTAAACAGGTGTTATAATATCTAGTATTTGTTACCGGTTGCATAATTAGTTTCCGGAAAAAGCTTTTGTAAATAATATAGAAGGTAAACGAGATAATGTAGGATAAGCAAGTGCAATGATCTTGTTATGATAGTATAGTAACATATAGGTTATTTTAAATAATAAAAATGTATCTTATTTTTTCAATAAAAAGCTTTCACGGTCAATCAGTTATTGTAACATAATATTAGCGCAAAAAATACAGTTGTTATTTATGAGATAAATAAAATGCAGATATTGACCTTGTTATTGTATCTTGTAATTTTCGGTTGTATTTGGACATAGGAATTCTGTGCGAGAAAGAGATAGCAAATTATGTCAATGACCTGAGCAAGTGTCCTGATACTTGCTGGTCTTGCATAATTAGTTTCCGGAAAATGCTTTTGTAAATAAAATAAAAGGTAAACTAGATATTGTAAATTAGATTAATTGTTATGTTTAATTGAAAAATAATTTGAAAAAAAATTTGGGTTACTTTATTGGTTACTGCTATGTATAATACAAAAAAAATAATAAAGAATTGTAATAAATATTTTTATGTAGGTAATATAAGTTAACACACACATCTGAAACAGCTTCATAATACCATACTAATAAGTAAATTTCATAATACAATACAAAATGTATAATTTTAATTATTAGATTATGTAGAACAAGTAAGTGCAATAATCTTGTTGTGATAGTATAGTAATATAGATTATTGTAAATAATACGAATTTATTTATTAATAAAAAGCTTTCACGGTCAACCAGTTTCGGGAAAATAATATTAACGCAAAAATGCAGGTGTTATTTATGAGATAAATAAAATGCAGATATTGAACTTGTTATTGTATCTTAGTTTTAAAGTAATTTATAGTATAGGTTGTATGTATAAAATCGTGAGAAAAAAATTTGTATTTAGTGATTAATTGTTATGTTTAATAAAAAAATAAGAAAAAAATTTAACATAGAACAAGATTTATTATAGATTCTTGTAAATTACTTTCTATTATGCAAATTTGAGATATGTTATTAATAACAACTATGTATTATACAAATAATTTAATAATGAATTGTAAAACGAAAAACAAGTAAATTAATTTTTATATAATATCAATTAATATAATTGAAATATAATTTGAAAAATTTTTTTAATATATAACAAGATTTATTATGTTCTAGGAAATTACTAGTATTATGCAAATTTGAGTTGTAAAATGTAAATAAGGTGCAATGTGGAGTGGCAATGTTAATTTTATTGTCTATTTGATTCATTTCCTAGTTTTTAAAAATATGTATGGAAAATTTCCTATCCCTTTTAATATTGGTATAAAAACAAGGCTAATTAGTTATATATTATCATTAACAAAAAAAAAAGTCGTAAAAACATACCAAATCAATACTGAGAAAAATGGCCAAGAAACTGATATTAGAGAAATATTTAGAGGCGTCTTCCAAATTCATAATTATGGGAGAAAAAAGTCAGTTTTCGAAAAAGTTTAGAGTCATGTCGAGAAAAATTACATTCAAAATAAGAAAAGCTCCAAATGAAGAAGATATATTGGCATATACTAAAGAAGCCATTAATCAAATAGTTATATATTCGGTGGAAAACGTTGAACCGAATGATCTCATTGGTATGGTATTTTTTGCTGATAACTTTCAACAGAGAACTCCAGGTTGGATGAATTTTAAGCTTGCAAGTTCAGTGAAGTTTGAAGACATTTGGGAACTAATAAGTAAAATATTCCAAAGTAATTCGGAGGGCCTGAATACTGATTCTTTTCAACTAACAACTACAACTGTACGGTTGCCTTCTGGAAGTGTTGCCTTCTGGAAAGTTGCCTTCTGTACGGTTGCCTTCTGGAAAGTTTAAAACGAAGAGGCATTGTTGTCATTAAAAATAATGATAATCTTTGCTTACTCCGAGCTATTGTAGTAGGAAAAGCTTTTATAGATGGTGACATGAATTATAAAAAAATTCGCCAAGATACACAGAAGATACAGAAAAATCTAGCATTAGAGCTGATGGCAAAAATAAAATTAAATATAACGCAAAGTGCAGGAATATCTGAACTTAAAAAAATACAGAATTATTATGGGAATGAATATAACATCGTTGTTTACGATTATGCTAATAACAAAAATATAATTTTTGAAGGTAAAAACGATGGCAAAAGAATTAATTTATTATATTACGAAAATCACTTTAACGTTATTATTTTGCTGACAGCGGTTTTTTGCATTAACCATTACTGTGAAAAATGTAATGTAGGTTACGCAAATTATCATAATTGTATCGTATTTACAGAACAGAACAGAACTATAATACAGAACTATAATTTACGTACAGAACTATAATTTTCATAAAACCTTCGTTTTTCTGCTTTTAGCCTGTATATCTTTGTTTCTGGAACTGTAATTACCCTATGATCATTTGTTCTTCGAAAATGTTTGTACAGAATACTCACACCGGCTTTATCGTTCAATAAAACCATTTCCTTAATTTTTTCAAAATTGACTAGTTTTGAATTATTATAATCTAGTTTAATTCCTTTTACTTTACAAACTACTGCATCGCTTTGTTTGTCAGAAGAAAATGCTTTATATGCATAATTGTTTGGTCCACCGCTAACGAATTATTTTATGTAGCTGTCAGATCCATATGATTCTAGTTCATTAGTCATATCTCCGATAAAATTGCCTAGGGCAGGTTCATATTCACCTTCTTTTGACACATATATGACGGAATCAGTGTCATAATATAAAACTCGTTCTTGTAAATTTTCCAAATATTCATACAATTTTAAACGAGCCTGTGCAGTTGTATAACTTGCAATACATACGTTCACTGTACGCAATGAATCTAAATCTTCATTTTTATATTTCCAGTTAACTAAAACCGTGTCAGAATTGATAATCATTATGTGCAATACATCAATATAGAATAAAAAGTAGCTGGACTTTTTATTACTTGCGTTTTTGTCTGATTTTCTCGTTGACCAAATTTTCCCCAGAAAGAGTTCAATATAAGCTTACTGTATGATCTTTTTCCAGGGTTTTTGTAAATATTTTCTGTATCAAGTTTAATATTTTCTTGTTGGAAAAATTGTTCCAAATAATTTTGTTTTAATTCTTCTGTGTTGCAATCTTTAGGCCATCCAGAAGCTTCCTGTTTAGTTTTAAGAAATTTGTCCATCATCTCTGTAAATAATCCAGGTTCACAGTTGCCTTTGTTATATTGTTGTACCTTATAACGCCAAATTTCATGAAATTCAAATATTTTATACCCCTTTTTTTACAGCTTTTACTACTTCGTCTATAACCCAAGTTCCTGTCAGAGTTCTTTCTTTATCAGCATGAAGGCATTCATCTTGATATGTTTCAAGGCTGCAAGTGAAACAAAGCGTAAACATTAATTTATTATTTTGTTTTATTGGAAGAACAGGGTGAATCAAATCAGTTGGTGGAAGAATATCACATTTTATTAAACCATTAGTATTTTTTAAGTCAACTTTAGAACATATTGCATGGCCCACTTCAGGATGTCCTATTGGAAATTTCCCATATTTGCACACATAGCGATATAATGAGCAAATATCTATGTATTTTATTTTTTCATTTTCTTTTGCTTTGTAATACATAAAAGTGTTTCCAGTTCTACCTCCATAAAAAGCATCTCGTGGTTCTAAAGGAACATTTTTTAAAAGGGGGTGATTTATAAGATATGACATCTCATCTTCTTTTTCTATCAATTGTTCTCTAAAATTACATTCCCACATTTCGATCACTTGATATCCAAATGATTTTAATCGTTCTGTTCTTGTTATGGTATTTTCAAATCTGATATCAAGAGTATCATGTTTGTTCCCTTGTATTGATTCATTCCTCTTATATGGAAAACATTTTGGATGGCCATGAAAATAGCACCCATGGAATTGAAAAATTTGTTTTGTTTCTGAACAAAAACCATCTAATTTTATATTTTTTATAATTGCTTCTTTTTTCTTTGCTGTTTCTACACTTTTGTTACAATTTTTACAAAAAACAGTATCACATTTATGTGGTGAATCAATCTTTCTAAAATATGTTTTAAAACTAATTAAGTATTTGTGAAATTTTTGACATGTAGTAACTGTTTTATGATTTTCAAAACATTTTCCACCTCGGAATGATCGTTTACAATAGTTGCATGTAATAGTTGTAGGTATATTATTACATGCAGGAGACTGTCGACAACAAATACAAATACCTTCACAATTATGATAATTTGCGTAACCTACATTACATTTTTCACAGTAATGGTTAATTCATCCAACCTGGAGTTCTCTGTTGAAAGTTATCAGCAAAAAATACTATACCAATGAGATCATTCGGTTCAACGTTTTCCACCGAATATATAACTATTTGATTAATGGCTTCTTTAGTATATGCCAATATATCTTCTTCATTTGGAGCTTTTCTTATTTTGAATGTAATTTTTCTCGACATGACTCTAAACTTTTTCGAAAACTGACTTTTTTCTCCCATAATTATGAATTTGGAAGACTCCTCTAAATATTTCTCTAATATCAGTTTCTTGGCCATTTTTCTCAGTATTGATTTGGTATGTTTTTACGACTTTTTTTTTTGTTAATGATAATATATAACTAATTAGCCTTGTTTTTATACCAATATTAAAAGGGATAGGAAATTTTCCATACATATTTTTAAAAACTAGGAAATGAATCAAATAGACAATAAAATTAACATTGCCACTCCACATTGCACCTTATTTACATTTTACAACTCAAATTTGCATAATACTAGTAATTTCCTAGAACATAATAAATCTTGTTATATATTAAAAAAAATTTTCAAATTATATTTCAATTATATTAATTGATATTATATAAAAATTAATTTACTTGTTTTTCGTTTTACAATTCATTATTAAATTATTTGTATAATACATAGTTGTTATTAATAACATATCTCAAATTTGCATAATAGAAAGTAATTTACAAGAATCTATAATAAATCTTGTTCTATATTAAATTTTTTTCTTATTTTTTTATTAAACATAACAATTAATCACTAAATACAAATTTTTTTCTCACGATTTTATACATACAACCTATACTATAAATTACTTTAAAACTAAGATACAATAACAAGTTCAATATCTGCATTTTATTTATCTCATAAATAACACCTGCATTTTTGCGTTAATATTATTTACCGAAACTTGTTGACCGTGAAAGCTTTTTATTAATAAATAAATTCGTATTATTTACAATAATCTATATTACTATACTATCACAACAAGATTATTGCACTTACTTGTTCTACATAATCTAATAATTAAAATTATGCATTTTGTATTGTATTATGAAATTGACTTATTAGTATGGTATTATGAAGCTGTTTCAGATGTGTGTGTTAACTTATATTACCTACATAAAAATATTTATTACAATTCTTTATTAATTTTTTTGTATTATACATAGCAGTAACCAATAAAGTAACCCAAATTTTTTTTCAAATTATTTTTCAATTAAACATAACAATTAATCTAATTTACAATATCTAGTTTACCTTTTATTTTATTTACAAAAGCATTTTCCGGAAACTAATTATGCAAGACCAGCAAGTATCAGGACACTTGCTCAGGTCATTGACATAATTTGCTATCTCTTTCTCGCACAGAATTCCTATGTCCAAATACAACCGAAAATTACAAGATACAATAACAAGGTCAATATCTGCATTTTATTTATCTCATAAATAACAACTGTATTTTTTGCGCTAATATTATGTTACAATAACTGATTGACCGTGAAAGCTTTTTATTGAAAAAATAAGATACATTTTTATTATTTAAAATAACCTATATGTTACTATACTATCATAACAAGATCATTGCACTTGCTTATCCTACATTATCTCGTTTACCTTCTATATTATTTACAAAAGCTTTTTCCGGAAACTAATTATGCAACCGGTAACAAATACTAGATATTATAACACCTGTTTAGATCATTGCACTTACTTGTTCTACATTATCTAGTTGACCTTCTATATTATTTACAAACACTTTTCCGGAAACTAATTATGCAAACGCCAATCACGGCATCTAATTTGCTACCTTTTTTTTACACTACAACATTCCTTAAAAAAGGTCTCAACAACAAAGTAAACGCCAAGTCATTGGCCTAATTTGCATAATTATTTTCCCACGCCCAAGAGCTACTATTACTATTAATTACTTTTATTTATCGTGTATTATTACTATTAAATTTGATGCTGTCTTAAGACTAAATTTTTTAAGCTTGCAATTGGTTTTTATAAGTATAACAAATATTACAAAATTAGTAAAATAATCAATTTACAATATATTGAACCTGTTTATAAAAATATGCTACGTTTATATTGTTTATATTAATTGGTTATCTTTACACGTTTTTAATTGTGCAATAATTGAAGTTTATAATTTAGGTTTACTAAAGTTCAATGAAATACATTTAAGTTCATTCATAAGGAATATCATGTTACGATTCAAGTTACAATTATTTGGGTTTATTTAAGTTCATTGAAATACATTTAAGTTCAATTATATTAAGTGTTAAGTTACAATAATATATTTCTGTTAATTTCGTAATTTACATTTTTACTTGAATATTATTTATTAAGTCATTGATCTTATTATCAATGTTGGTGGAGTTTACTAACGTAACACCTCCCTCACAATATTTAGGATTCTCCTGAATCCGATGACTAAATTCTATTTTAAGATTTTTTTTCTTTACATAAAAAATTAAAAAAAATGTTATTCCTAAAAATATTATTATGGACATTACAGTTAATGTAACAATAAAAATTTTATCATTATTTAAATTTTTTATTTCTTTAATATTTTTCAGCTGGTTTAAAACAATTTCTGTAAAAGTTATATCAGTTTGATTTATTTTAAGGTTTTTATCATTTGGAATTATATCTCTATTGACAATTTTCTTATCTTATTACTAAAAATTGTTATTATCAAACAGAACAATTATGAACAATTTATTTGAACAGAACAATTATGGAAATTTATAAAATAAGTACCGTTTAAAACTGAAATTCGTTCGTCACAAGAACTATTTAACTTTTTATTCCTAACATTATTTAAAATTAAAATATCATCATCTACCTTTTTTTTACACTACAACATTCCTTAAAAAAGGTCTCAACAACAAAGTAAACGCCAAGTCATTGGCCTAATTTGCATAATTATTTTCCCACGCCCAAGAGCTACTATTACTATTAATTACTTTTATTTATCGTGTATTATTACTATTAAATTTGATGCTGTCTTAAGACTAAATTTTTTAAGCTTGCAATTGGTTTTTATAAGTATAACAAATATTACAAAATTAGTAAAATAATCAATTTACAATATATTGAACCTGTTTATAAAAATATGCTACGTTTATATTGTTTATATTAATTGGTTATCTTTACACGTTTTTAATTGTGCAATAATTGAAGTTTATAATTTAGGTTTACTAAAGTTCAATGAAATACATTTAAGTTCATTCATAAGGAATATCATGTTACGATTCAAGTTACAATTATTTGGGTTTATTTAAGTTCATTGAAATACATTTAAGTTCAATTATATTAAGTGTTAAGTTACAATAATATATTTCTGTTAATTTCGTAATTTACATTTTTACTTGAATATTATTTATTAAGTCATTGATCTTATTATCAATGTTGGTGGAGTTTACTAACGTAACACCTCCCTCACAATATTTAGGATTCTCCTGAATCCGATGACTAAATTCTATTTTAAGATTTTTTTTCTTTACATAAAAAATTAAAAAAAATGTTATTCCTAAAAATATTATTATGGACATTACAGTTAATGTAACAATAAAAATTTTATCATTATTTAAATTTTTTATTTCTTTAATATTTTTCAGCTGGTTTAAAACAATTTCTGTAAAAGTTATATCAGTTTGATTTATTTTAAGGTTTTTATCATTTGGAATTATATCTCTATTGACAATTTTCTTATCTTATTACTAAAAATTGTTATTATCAAACAGAACAATTATGAACAATTTATTTGAACAGAACAATTATGGAAATTTATAAAATAAGTACCGTTTAAAACTGAAATTCGTTCGTCATAAGAACTATTTAACTTTTTATTCCTAACATTATTTAAAATTAAAATATCATCATCTATTTCAATATATTCTTCTTGATTATTTATTAAAAATGTACAATTTTTCTTAAAAACACAGTCTTTACTTATTTTTAAGTCTTTTACAGTTTCGTCTTTTTCAAAAGTGTAAGTTTTATTTGCAATTTCTATTATAAATCCATATTTTCGTTATTTTCGTCTATTTGCTTATAATTAAAAGACATTAAAAAATTAAAAGAAGAATAAACTTTTAATTCGGGCGAGCTTGATTCAGCTTTCCAAAAACTAAAAGATGCATTGGCTAACGCAACAATGCTCGCTCATCCACAGCCAAATGGAAAGTATATTATCTCGACAGACGCGTCAAATATAGCTATAGGAGCCGTACTGCAGCAGCCAACAAATAAAAGCTGGCAACCTCTAGCCTTTTTCTTAAAAAAACTATCGCCTACCGAAAAAAGTATTCAGCCTTTTATCGAAAATTACTTCCCATTTACACCTCGATCAAACATAGCTACGCGGTAGAGGGCCGCGTTTTCACGATTTTTACCGACCATAAACCGTTGGTGAACGCAATTTGTTCCAAAATAGAACGAAACCCGAGGCAAACGCGACACCTCGACTACATTGCACAATTTACGACATCCGTTATATCGCCGGTATACAAAATGTAGTAGTTGACGTTTTGTCACATTGCACAACTTTGATCCCGAGAAAATTTCACAAATGCAGAAAAATGATCAAGACTTAGCAGGACTATTGGCTAAACCGCGAGGTTCTTGGAAACTTGAAAAAATTCAGTTATCTGACCTCGAGCCAGGCTCTTTACATCGGGCAATTTTCAATAACTTACATAACTTAGCCCACGCTGGAATCCGAGCAACCAGAAAATTGGTTACATCCAGATATTTTTGAACATAAATCGCGATTCAAATCTCTGGACCAAAGCCTGTATGTCTTGCCAAAGGTCAAAAATTCAACATCATACCAAGTCACCTCACGAAGTTTTTAAGATTCCTGCAGGACGATTTGAACACATCCATGAGGATCTGGTCTGACCATTTCCGATTTACGATGGAAACTCCTACATATTCACTATAGTAGATTGTTTTACCCGGTGGCCAGAAGCCTATGCCATACCTGATGTTACCGCTGTCACAATCGCAAAAACGTTTGTCACGCAATACATTTCACGATTCGGAGTTCCCACCGCAATCACAACAGATCAAGTCGTGTTCCGTACCAGGACTACGCCGTATCACCCTCAATCAAACGGGTTAGTTGAGCAGTTTCACTGTCAATTGAAGGACTCCTTTAAGGCTCTGGGAAAGAGTCAAAATTAGTACAACGAATCACCAATTATCCTACTCAAGATCCGCGCCGCGATTAAAGAAGATTTGTAGTGTTCACCTGCAGAGCTTGTATATGGACAAACCTTGGAACTGCCTGGCGATTTCTTCGTCGACTCCAAACCCACTCAGCTGATACGAACGTAGTTATTCGTGAACTTCGCGATACAATGCATAATTTGGTCCCAACTCCAACTAAATATTATTTTTGTTCCGAAAAATTTGGAATCATGTGATTTCGTATTTGTCAGAAACGACAGAATCCAACCAACTTTGTCTCCGACATACGAAGGGCCTTACCGTGTCGTCCGACGACTTCGAATATTTTTGTGGTATTGGTAAAAAATACTGTTTCAATCGATAAACTCAATCAGGCCTACGGAATTTCTTCAATAGGTTCAAACAATAGTCATCGAAAAGTGGTTTTTAATAACATTACATTACTACATATTAATTATTATTTTGTACCGCATGTTAATTATTACCGCACGTAATTACTATTGGTCTATGACAAGTACAGTTGAGAAACTTTCTCAATTTGAGGTTTCTATTTGACCAATGGTTCTCGAAACGGTTTTTCAATAACATACTTATGTGATACTTAGGAATTAGGAGGAAATGAAAAAGATCAAAAATATTTAAAAAATAAGATTATTCAGAAACACGTTATCGCACAGATCGGTTTATTTTATATTTAGTAAAAAGAAAATTAATTTATAAAGCAAAAGAATTAAAAAAAAGAAAATAAAAATTAAAATTAAGTAAAAATCAAATTATATCAATTTAAATCAAATTATTAAATTTGTTATTTTTAAGTGAATTGTACCAAAAATTGAAATACAAAATTAAAACTTATATATATATAATAATTTATAAACTACATGTGTTTTTAATACTACATAGATCCTTGAGGGACCACTTTTAAATTAATTTTTTCTGAGCTAAATGTATTATTTAGACAAACCATTTGTTTTCTATCTTGAAGATAGGATTCAAAAAATTTTATTCAGCTTCTGCTAAAATTTAAATTTGAAACTTTCAATAGTAATATTTTGTGATCAACGCAGTCAAATGCCTTCTGCAAATCGAGAAATACGCACCAGTTAGGGCCAGATAAGCAGCTGTCGTATTTGACCCTTTTTTAAATCCATATTGCTCTTTACTTAGAATTTTATTATTTATTAAGAATACATTCAATTTATTCTTAATATTAATTTCAAAAATTTTAGAAAATGAAGGAAGAATAGATATTGGACGATAATTAGAACAATCTGTACTATTCCCTTTTTTAAAGATGGGAATGACTGGCAATTTAGAATTTACTTGGGAAAATATATGATTCGAAGAAATATATGCTCGTTTATATATTTTACTATCATTGGAACTAAGTAAATAGAAAATTTTTTTATAAATTTAGTAGAGATATTATCAAATCCATTAGCTGCAGTTATATTTAGAGCATTTATAGCAGTGCCAACTTTTTCACAGTTCGTGGGAATTAAATTAAAATTTGTAAAAATATTGCATCGAAATTTATTTATATATTCAACATCAATACTTTCAGTAGGAATTTCTATTTCGCTAGTTATATTAACAAAGTACGAATTTAGACATTCAACGATATCTTTTTCCTGATTAAGTTTTTTATCATTTTGACATTATACTTTTATTTGGTTTTCTGGAATTTTGTTTGTATTATATATAATTTTTTTATATAAATTCCATAGTTTTTTACTATCACCTGGACTTCGGGAAATTTCATTGGAGTAATATTTCTTTTTTGCCTCGGTTATTAATTTTTTTACTCTATCTCTATACTTGAAAAGAATCCCTAATTTTCATTTCTTTTAAGATCTCTGTAGTCATCCAGTTATTTTTCTTTTTCCTATTTTTTGCACGTATTATTTGTATTGTTTTTAATAAGTAAACTAAGAGCTTCTAATGTTTCGTCAAATTCGTTAAATAAGTTGAGATTAGTCCAAATAATATTATTAGACATATTGTTACAATTTAGGACTCTTTTAAATTGCGGAATACTTTCTGTTACCGAGTTTTGTTCTATACTGAATACTGCTGAACATCATTGGTGGTCAGAAAGACAAGTGCCTAATATATGTATATGATATTTATTTTCAATGATGTCAGTTATAAAATGGTCAATTATTTTTTTGGTTTGGGAACCAAACCGAGTAGCGAAATATTCCGAAATTTTATTACAGATTAAGAAACATTTCTCATTAACATATTAGAATATGTTTTAACTACAGTATTACTTGTGTTTAATAAAATTATGTTTATGCCTCCTACAATTATTGATCTCCTATACTTATAAGTTAATCCATCGATTTTTTTCTATAAGAGAATCTATACCAGTTTCATGAGCTCTATATAAATGCCTAATATATTAAATATTCTGTTTCAAAAGCCTAACTCCTAAGATATTGCTTTTTTTTATTCTTCGCAAAATAAAAGGTAACTACTAATTTCTTCTTTGACATAAATAGCTACTCCTCCATAAGGTTGGTTTCTGTTAAAAAAATATGGTTTATAATCTTGTATACTAAAAAACTTGTTTTCTGACGCAAGAAGCCATATTTCTGCCAAGATAATTATATGAATATCACATCCAAAACTCTCAATTAAATTCTCAACTTCATATAATTTTTTTTCTTAAGCTGTGTATATTTAAATAAACGATATTAAAATTGTTTTTATAATTTTATTCAGATTTCTTATCAAGATTTAAATAGTAATCTACTTTTAAGTTATTTCCAAAATTTACTCTTCCATTGCGAGCATTTTGTGTCTAATAGTTTATAAAAATTTTATTATATGTTCATATGTAATTGACTGAAGATAAAGTTGAATAAAAACAAAAAATAACTAAGCTTTTTTCATCTGTTGCGATCGTATTGATAAAAATGACCAGTATTCACGAATTGCTTGACAAATAGATTGACAAAAAATAATATAATTAGTTTTGTTTTTATAATTATACATAACAGGACAGTGATAATAATAATAAAAAAAAAATAAAAATTGAAATTTAAGTGAATAATTTGGTAAAGTAAAATTAATTTAGCAAAGTAAATATTATATGAATTAAATTTTTTGTAGGATTTAAAGGCAAAAAATAGTTGGAAAAATATATGAATATTTTTCTACTTGCATGTATATATAGGGTTTTCCAATTTGAATGATATGATTTCTAAGTGACGTTTCGGGCATATGTAGTATGTCATGATCTGTCTTTTTTTTTTCATTGTATTCAGTAATGTTTACAACTTCATCATGGAGAGATGCACGCAAGAACAACGTTTACAAATTATTCAAATTTATTATTATTATTATTATTATTATTATTATTATTATTATTATTATTATTATTATTATTATTATTATTATTATTATTATTATGATTATTATTATTATTATGATTATTATTATGATTATTAAAATGATTATTATTATGATTGTTATTATGATTATTATTATGATTATTATTATGATTATGATTATTATTATGATTATGTACATGATTATGTATATGATTATGTATATGATTACGTATATGATTATGATTATGTATATGATTATGTATATGATTATGTATATGATTATGTATATGATTATGTATATGACTATGTATATGATTATGTATATGATTATGTATATGATTATGTATACGATTATGTATATGATTATGTATATGATTATGTATATGATTATTTATATGATTATGTATATGATTATGTATATGATTATGTATATGATTATGTATATGATTATGATTATGATTATGATTATGTATATGATTATGATTATGATTATGATTATACTTATGATTATGATTATGATTATTATTATGATTATTATTATGATTATTATTATGATTATTATTACGATTATTATTATTTATTATTATTTATTATTTATTATTTTTTTATTTATTATTTATATTATTTATTATTTATTATTATTATTATTATTATTAATATTATTATTAGTATTATTATTAATATTAATATTATATGATTATGATTATGATTATTATTATGATTATTATTATGATTATTTTTATTTATTATTATTTATTATTTATTATTTTTTTATTTATTATTTATATTAATTGTTATTTATTATTTATTATTATTATTATTAATATTATTATTATTAATATTATTATTATTAATATTATTATTTTTTTTATAGCTTATTTATTTAATTTCAGCTGTCAAAATCTTGTCAGAAAAGTGAGGAATTCCGTAATATGTTTTCTCCCTTTTATTTATGAATAGTGTACAATATTTTACTTATTCTTTAACGACGATAAATCGCCGATAATATTTCTATGAATACCAGTCTTAAATTTTATTTTTTTATTATTTTGTTTTTCAAATAAAATAATCTTTTTTTATTGTTTATTAGTACCATTTTCTATCAATAATGAATAAATAAGTTAAAATAATAAAATTTTATTTGCCAAGCATTGAAATAACGTTGACAACAATTTAAATTACATAATTTTATTTTTATTTTGGCTTCAGTATTTATCATTTGACAAATAATTTTACTGACAGTTTTTTTATCGGATTGTGATAAGTGCCTATGTTTACATTTGGTAGAAAACGCACCTTTTTCCACTACTTTCTCAACCTTCATGTTTACAACAGTGTGAAAAAGGTGCTTTTTTTAGCAAAACCATGTCAGAAAATTGGTACATTAGAAATGAAAAGATGATTTCTTTGCATTTCTTTTTGTTTTTGTTCCGACGTTATAAAAAAAAGTTCGAAAATTATAAAAAATAGTAGAAAATGTTCACTAGGTACTTCAAATGGTTTACAAAAAAATAGTAGTAGATATATTACAATTTTGAAAAAGTGTTAACGAAGGAAATGCGAAATTATTTTTTTATTTTGACCAGAGCTGACAATAGTTTTTTTCCGCATGGTCGCGTTCAGGAGAATCTAGCGCTGTACTGAATTGCAGCGGTGTAGCATTTAGCGCTGCATGTTTGTACTGAACGATTTGCAGCAAAATTAAATGACATTTAATTTTGTGTGACATTTCGTATATTTTTATTTTAGTTAAATCGTATTTTTCTTTTTTAAATCTTATATTTTTCATCTCTCAATTTATCAATTTTTAAAAAAATGCTTGAAATCCAAAATTTCTCACAAAATTTTGTAAACAAAAATTATTGCCATTAAATGTAATCAATAAAAAGTCGCTACATAATTTAGCGTGAAATTTTCTTGCTGCAAAATTCATTGTATACATTGTATCGCTAGATAAAAAAATCGTTCAGTAGAAAATTTTATCGAGCGCTGCAGTTTTTTTGTAGCGCTGGATGCTACTGAACGCGACCAATGACACCATGTAGAGCTCATATAGCAAATTTACGCATTCGTAAGTAGCAACACTGGTACAATGGTGTGCTACTTGCATAGATATATTAACTAATAGATGGGAAGTTAGGTATAGTCGTTTCTTTTCTTCTTATGTGTTTTCCTATCTTAAGGTATTCAGTCAAAAAAATTCATATGCATTTTATAATATATATACATTTCGTTCACTCAGCTGTTTATATTTATTAAAATAATGTAAAGCAGTTTTTCATAACCAATTTTATTCAGAGATTTTAAGTTTTTATATTACTTAATAATTGATATATTTTATTTTTAAAATCAAAATTTAATTTAATTTAGGTTATCCAAAATTTTAACTAGTTGTAAGTAACAATGTTAACTAGTTGTAAGTAACAAAATTAGTGATAAAATCCTTAAAAAAATTATAAATGAATTTATTTCACCTTTTATTAACCTATTTCTGAGGAAACTAAAGCAATACATACGCACGGTTCACTCAGCTGTTTCTCAAAATTGGCTGAAAATATTTTCTTCACTGCCTATATTCTATTAGTAACATATCTATGACTACTTGCGAACATTTTTGACGTTTATTTTACTTTTTTCATTCGCTTGATAATTTATTTGTGAAGGGGGTATAATTTTTTGTTAATTACTTAAATTTAGTTTTAAAAATAAATAAAATTAGTTTTTAATAATTAATACTACAAAATTAATAAACATGTAAGTACATATGCCCTTTATATAATTTATGGCAATTAAAGTTTTATGCTTAAGCGCAAACTACTTTAACTATCATTTGTATCAAAAAAAATTTTTTTATCAATAGCATCCCAATTTCCTATTATAAATATCGAACGAATCCCCACTAAGAAAAAAAGTTGTTTAAAGTTAAGATCAATTTTTTTTATTTTTGAATTTTGTAAAGTGAAAAGTGAAGTAAAGATTAATTTTTGAAAAGTTAAAATTAATTAATTGTTTTTGGAATTTGAAACTTTCTGAATCTAACTTAGACTATTTTATACTTATTAATTAAACTTTATTTGTGATAAATTAAAATTTTGAACTAAATTATGAATTTAACTTAAATTTAGATTAATTTATACTTATTATTAATATTAAACTTTTTTTTGTGATAAATTAAAATATTGAACTAAAAAAAAAACTATTGAAAATATTTGAATATTGTAAATATTATTATTGACTATTTTTATATTAAATATAAATAAAACGAATGCAAAACCTTCTACATGGTAGAAAATAATTAAAATTATGTTTTATTTTATTTAAAAAAAAATTGAATTTCCCCCCTTATTATGAAAAAATCCGATACACGATATACGATAATTCTAGCGTATCGTTATCGTTTTATCGTAGTATTATGAACCGATAGCCGCTAAAAACGATAAACACATTCAAAACGATAATAACGAAAAAGCTTTTTTATGATATTGAATGGGCAAAGCTTTTTTTTAAAATTGAAGTTTCAATATTTGTACCTACTCGTAAAATATAAAAGCAAAATATTTGAAAATAGAATTTTAAATATAATATGTTATCAACAGAATTTTTTTTTTATGATGATGAGGAAGAGCAACCGCAACAAAGAATCATACGAAGAAATATTAGAGATTCTTCGAATTCGAATTCTTCGCACAAGGCAGTTACCAACTGAGTTAATTTTTATTTTTATTTAGGCCTAGCTCAATCTACAGTTTCTGTTATTTTAACCGAAATTTTAAACGTCTTGGAAAAGTATATCTGTCCCAAAGAAATCAAATTTTGCTATACCGAAGCACAAGAAAGAAAAGCAAAATTATATTTTTTTGAAAAATCGGGAATTTCTAACATTATAGGTTGTGTAGATGGAACACATATAAAAATAATTGGCCCCAAAGAAGATGTCAGGCACGCTTACTTTAATAGAAAAGGATTTCACAGTCTAAATGTTATGATAGTATGTAAATTTTTATTAATTTAAATTATTTAAGTTTTAATTCACTGTTCGCAAAAAATATTTTTTCTTAAATTCTATATGTATTTACCTATAATTAGACGTTAAAACATTAAACATTAAGGATTATGAAATTAATTATAAGTTAAGTTATAAGTTATGAATTAAGAATTACGTTAGTTTGATACCAAAAGAATTCATATTGTTAAATTATGAAAAATATTTTAATTTTTTAATATTATAGTTAATTTATTAATTTTTTATAAACTAAAACAACAATTTATTTTTATAAAAAAACTAAAATAAAACAAAAGAAACATAAATTTTCATTTTATATTAAAAAGTAAAACTAAAATAAAAAAAACCTATATTTATTAAAAAAATTAAAAACGTAACGAAGCTTGCTTTTCCTTTTCAATTTCTAATATATTTATTTTGATTTGTAGTTTGGACTTTCTGTCTTCATCTTCTATTGCTTTATATTCTTTTAAAAACTGAAACTTTTTTTCTTTTAATTTGATTTCTTTTTCTTTTAATAAAACCATTTTTTTTTAGTTGCTTTCAATCTTGTCGATTGAGTATTTTAGTTTTTTTATATCTTTTTTAACGCTATTGAAAAATTCCTTTTGTTCGTCCAACTGGTTTTTAAGAAGTAAAGTTCGCTCATCGTCTAATGCAACTGTTTGTTTGTGGGTTTGTCTAGTTTCTTCTCTGTATGGTTTTGTGATTTCTATTTCACCAGGTTCTTTACTTTGATTATTTGCTTCTGCATTGTGCATATAATTATTGTCTCTATTTTCATCTTCATTTTCCTCTACAGAATTAAAATAAATAAAATTGAATTGATAAAATTTTTGTCAATACGTTTACCAGTTAAACCAAAACTAACACTATCTGAATTTTGTGGTATATCTAATTTTATAATTTTTATAACTGCTTCTTCAATTGTAGAAAATTTTAAATCTTTTTTTGCTCCACCCCCCGTCGCGACTGCTTCAGCTTTCTGTTCAGTTATTTTTTTCCTAGTTTTATATTTTAAATCGGTCCATACCTATAAAAAAGGTAATGCAGGTATTTAAATATACTTGCTTGATCATAAATATATGTATATTTGTATGTGAATTTGTAATTACCCTTTGCCACTTGTCAGCATCTCTTGAAGGAGGGCCAACAATATTTAGCTCCTTAGCAATTCGGCTCCAAGCTTTTGCAGCAGTTGCTTTCGAGCAAGCATTCCTTGCAATCTGCACATCCTCCTGCATTAACTCAATTAGACGATATAACTGTATTTTATTTGAAACAATTCTACTCTTAAAAATCATTCTAAAATTTTTTTTACCATTTTACATAAGAATAGTCATACCAGGTCATACTTACATTTTATTTTTAATTTTAAAAATTCAAAAAACTTCTATCGTACAAAATTTTAAACACGATAAAAAAATACGTTAAATCCAATAAATTCAATTTTCATAATACGATAAACTAGCGTTTGTATTAAAAATATGTAAAAAAAAAAGTTTTTTTTGATATACGCTAAAAGCATACGATAAAAACGATAACCCAAGTTTCATAATACTAACACTATTAAAACTATCGGAAATAACGGGTATCGTACGATAAATTGTTTCATAATAAGGGGGTTCAATTGTTTACGATTTTAGAAACAAATGTCTAAATGTCAATTTTAAAAATTTTAGGAAGAAAAAAAAATTTCAAAGTGCCAATTTTAAATATTTTCAATGACAGCACAATTTTGCGATGCGTTTTTGTTTTATGGTACCAATTAACCAATTAACTTACGCATCGTAAATCAAATGCGCACATTTTAGCGATGCTTTTTTTTTTACATGGTAAGGGCCATAGATATATTAACTAATAGAAGGCAGTGAATAGACAGTGAAAATATTTTCAGCCAATTTTGAGAAACAGCTGAGTGAACCGTGCATATGTATTGCTTTAGTTTCTTTAGAAATAGGTTCCTAAATGGTGAAATAATATCATTTCTAATTTTTAAAAGAATTTTATCACTTATTTTGTTACTTTACAAGTAGTTAAAATTTTGAATAACCTTAATTAAATTTAATTTTAAAAAATATATTATTAAATAATATTAAAATTAAAATTCTCTGAATGAAACTGGTTATAAAAAAACTGCTTTACATTATTTTAATAAATATAAACAGCTGAGTGAACGAAATGTATGTATTTTTTTTTTGTATGTATTTTGAATACCTTAAGATAGGAAAACACAAGAAAAGAAACAACTATACCTAACTTCCCCTCTATTAGTTAATATATCTATGGTAGGGACCAGTATACAGGTGGTCTTGGCAATAAGCATAGTTCAAAGCGTCAGAATGCCACCCCTGACATATTGTATTGTGCACTAAGAGCTGGATTGCGTTTCATTTTTAACTCCGAATAGAGTAAAATGCTTTTATAGGATTAACTGTCCCTCACAGCAGAGTTAATTTTATTCCGCCATTTCGAAACGATTCTAGTAGAGCTCATTTGAATTTGTAATTTGAACTGTCAAAATCAATTGGAATAATAAGCAAGTAAACATAAACAATTTTATTTAAACTATATGAATTTATTCCAAACATAGATAATATCAGATAATATATAGTAATAATAGATAGCCTACTTAAAATTTTTAGATACTAGCACCGCCATCGCTGGAAGTGCTCTTAGTTTCAATAAACTACTACATCTAAAAGGCTAATAGATGTCGCTAAACAATTTCATTTTAAAATCACTAGATGTCGCCTATATTTCTATACCTATTTTATTTTTCGAATTTATAAAAAAAAAAAAATTATATTGTAATAACAAATTTTATTTCAATCATAAAAATTAACAATTATGATTTTCACCTTCACAATATATTAAAGTAGAAACAGCTTCAGCTGATTTATCTTCCCAGCCTTTGAGCATTTTGTACAGTCCTTCTGTAAACATGTATCTTCAAACAAAACTGTTCGCTTTGCTAGTTTTCTTCTTTACATTTTTTTTGACAAATTTCATCTATATCACTTTAAATTAAAAAAAAGTTTATTTTTAAATTAAATAGAATTATTTTTCAAAGTTAAGAGAATTAATTATAGGGATAATTACCACAGTCCAACCTTGGAATTCCGATAAATCTATCTTTTTTGATTGTAAGCTACGAGGTAGACCCTAAAATGGCAATGAGTTCCTCTAATTTTTTCGTATTTCCAATAACAAATGTAAGCCGTCTTGCTATGATTTAAAATAAAATAAAATAAAATATAAAATTTTATCTCTTCAATTAAATCAAAACTTACCTTTTAATTTTTAAAGCATTTGATCTAAAATTTATTAATAAAACCAAAACAATACACTAAACTGCTGCAGTTAAACCAATATTTGATTCAAAATGGATTCAAAACTGGCTAACATATGACTTTTGACAATTTAAAAAATTTTATATGACGGTAATAAAAAAAAATGGCGATATTTTTGACATTAGGTGGAAGTACTTTGACTTTTCTAAAATGTTTTACAAAAAAAAAATTTGTTCTAAGTCAACCACCCGTGACTCCAAAGCAGCAATAATGAGATGCATATTTCATCATTCAAAAATACATACAATAATTCTGCAATATAAAATATTATATTGGTTTTTAAAAATTAATAACACTTTTTGCTTTTTATTTACTACCATTTCTGCTATTCCTAACCAAGATTTGATTATTATTAATGACATAATTACCATTAATAATTTCCGCAGTAAAAAGAGTATATTCTTATTTATTAATTAAATTATATAATGATATAATAAATATAATTTACGAACTTTGTCTGACTCATGGCGCAGTGGTTAAGTCGCCAACCTTTCAATCGAAGGGTCTTGGGTTCAAACCTCGGTCAGGTCATAAATAAAAAATATGTAGTACTTTTATATCGTAATAATGTATATCGTATAATTAATAGTAGTAATAACATTAATAATATTAATAATAATAATAATAGCTGCTATAGTGGAGCCATTTTTGGTTATATCATGCAAGTAGGGTGTTTTATACTGCTGCACGTTGTAATCCACTGATGGCGCTGACTCTGTAGTAAAATAATAATAATATTAATAAGAATATTAATACCAATAATAACAGCCGCTACAGTGACAGTGTGGGTTGCCTTCATTAATTACCTCATGTAGTAATATATATACTACTACTACATGTTGTAACTGCTGTGACGGCTTTAGTCACTGTTAGCAAAAAATAATAATAATAGGCTGATTCATTGTTTTCTTACAGTCCCACTCCCAATTCAATGTTTCCGTATCCATTTTCCTATCCCTAGCCAATATACTGCGTTCGCAGGTAAGGATTTCATCCCACTATATTGGTTAAAGGGGGAGGTGGGTTTAGTCAGTAAGAATCTGACACTACCAAGGGGAAATTCTTGGTGTCTTTGGAAGATTTCCACCTTCCTTAGGAAAAAAAAAAAAAAATATAAGCAAAAATTTCAAAAGTCAAATAAAATTATTAAAACAAAAATGACACTTCAAGTTTTTGACATTTGTAACAGCTCTCAGGATTCACGAGTGGGATTAAAAAACTCTAGGCATATTAGGCAAAATAAATATTCAAAACAAAAAATATCAAAAGCAATAAGAATATTACACCTCTTAAAAACATACTTATTGAGAAAAAAATGATTAAATGCAGAAGATTGTCAGTTTTTGAACTTCTGCAATTTTAAAAGAAATGATCTAAAGAAAATCGACAAAAAAAGTAAAATTTTCATTCCCACATCACAGCAATTAAAGCTATAAACGGCTTTTAATTCGTTAAAATAAAACGACAGATAATTGCATTTTAGTTGAAGAAATACAAATTTTAACATATCGATTTTGAGAATTGACAATTGCAATAAAAATTGCTCGTTATACATACATATATATTTACCAAGACTTGGTTGGCCCATAATTTTTTTTTACATAAGACTACGTGTAAATTTGTTAAAAGCTGGCCACTATTAAGCTTTTACTCTCTGCACTTCATGGCCTGATAATTGATGTGTCTCGGTAAGTACAATTAAAAATTGGAACATGGCTTTACTGAATCCAGGTGCCAACTCGATTGGGATTGAGAAATTATGTAACACTGATATCTATATCTCTGATATAGAACACAGTAAGCGGCATGAGGAAGGTGATAACAGCATTAGAAGCGCACGCTTCTGTTACCTTTACAACAGATCGGGGTTCTAAAAGCAATCAAAAGACTACTACTGACAGTTATTTCTGTGTGGTATTTAAATTTCAATTTTGGTGATCACGCTTATAAGAGGTATAATTTTTAAGATAATTATTTTTATTACATTGATGCCACTCCTAGCTATTGATCTATAGTTATACCAGTGTTTAGTCAGCTGCATTTAATCAATCAACGTTTTGTACATACATAATTGATTTATATGTATACATATATTTCCTAAAAAATATTTCCAACATGACATAATAACAAATATTGGAATTAAATTTAATTTAAATGTATTGTATTTTAATGTTTTAATTCAGATTTTAAGATTAAAATCAAGTTTCGCTTTGTATTTACAGTTTCCGTTCCTTTTAGACGAAAAGAGTAGTTGGTTTTGGTAAAGGCTAACTTAATATAATCGTATTTAGTCTTCTCGAAGGTTGGTGTAGTTGGGAGTCGAAGAGTTGCGTTCCTCTGTAAAAGGAACGCAACGGCTAAAAAGTCAAAAACATATGAGCAATTGAATATATATGTATTATATATGTAATGTTTCGCATAATTAGAACGTACACTAAAGGCTAATTTTCATGGAAAAAATTTCATCCTATATCGGATATTTAGAAAGAGTTAACTATACTTAATACTACCAATAGGAAAGAGGGAAAAAAATAATGAATTCAAATGTCATGTATCTATAAGAATATTAGTAGTGTGCCCATTTTTTTTTGTGTACATACACATTTTTTACGTATGTGTTAAAAATATCGGAGATAAATATAGAAAATTTAGCTTCAATGACCGATATTCTCTGAACCCTTGTACCGATATTTTTGTGTTTTTTCTCTGTAACACAAGTAGTGTTTTTGTATCTTCTGCCTATGCTCTAACAAATATCGCCGATATTTTTTGCATGAAAATTAGCCTTTAATAAGGTAATTGATCGCGGCAAAATCTTCAATTTTTAATTTATATTTAAAAATTTACAAAAATGAAGAATTTTCATTTTAATTTAACAGAAATTTATCTAACTTATATCCACTTACTTTATTGAATAATTAATTGTAATTGGAATAAAAATATAATTGATTTTTTGAACACTTCTGTTATACATATTTAAAAATTGTGAGTAAAATTACAATATTTTTGTTTTAGCAGTTCTGAAGTTTCTCAAATATTTTTTAAAACAATCAAAAAATTTTTTTTTATAACAATAGTAGGTATGTATTGAACTTTTAATCAAATAATTTTCTTTTCTTGGATAACATTTTAAGCTTTAAAAATGTGGGGAAACTCATTAGCGATTGTTCTTACTAATTGTTGGTCGTTTGCACTGCATTCAGCTTCTTCGCAAAATATTCGTGTGAAAATTTTCATCAAATCCTGTTTACGATGAGAATGTTCTTCGTAATTTGTATTTCGTAGAATTCTTCTACATAATTCAAGATAATTTCGTCGCATCTGAAAGAAATCAGACTCGAATAATATTTCTAATGTAAGTCATAATTTTGTGAGAAATATCTTACCTTATCTCCAGCTGATAAATCAGATAATTGTCGAACCATAATGTCTATAAGAACTTTAACGTCATTTGTGTAAAATAAATTGGCCGTTCCGGAAATACAAAATATGTCTATAAAAATCTTCAAAACTGAATTAATACAATTGGAAGGATGCTTCAAAAATTTAACAGGATCTTCTACAAAATAAAAACTAATTTATAAAAATATTTTCAAAACAATCAAAACGAACCTTCTCTATTTAAATAAAGAAGGATTTTTTCAGTAAAAACTTTTGCAGTGGAAAGCTTTTGCATTGCTTCTAAAACTATATTTTGTGCTAATTCATCAAATTGTAAATTGAAAGCTAAAATTAAAGATATGACTAGATCAACAACAACTTCAGAATATTGCTGCTCCTCAACAATGTCAAATAAAAAACTAACAAAGTTAATATTAAGATGCTCTGCAATTTAAAAATTTTAAAGACAAAATTATCCATATCTAATACAATACATACCGTGGTGTGTGACGGGCATTCTTTGTCCTAGAGAAAAAATAACTACGAGAATTTTAACAAACTGTTTGAGTTTTTCTATATCTGAATAATTATTCTTCATATCTTCTACCTTAAAGAGTAAAAACAAATAAAATCTAATTTCTTACTCAAAATTATTATTTTACAATTTCTAATGGCAAAACAGAAGTTAACAAAATGTCGACAATTATGTGATCCAAACGACATGCAGCAGTAAATACTTTAATAAGAAGACGTTTAATTGGCCACCTTGTTTCCATTTGATAATATTGAACCAAATTGACTAAACTTTGATATTGATCATTGGACATTTCGTGACAGCATATTGTTTCATCAGCATTTTTCTAAAAATAGTTTAGTAAACTCATACGATAATTAAATATCTATATACAATTTTAAATACCAAAATGTCTACTAATTCTTCTAAAAATTGCACAATATCTTCTTCGTCTTCGTACAACATCCAAGTTCTTTGTTCTGAATCATTTTTACAATCAGCTAACTGAGAAAAAATATATTGCAAACGTTTTGCATCGTGTGTTACACCCAAAAATTCTTTTGGTATTTCCAACTTGTCTGCAACATGTACTGCTACTGCTTCTAAGTAAGTTGTTATATCATTTGGAAACAATTCTTCTAAACTTGAAAGCACAACTCGCAAAGCCTCACAAGATAAATCAAAACTTAAATTGGTGTTTCGTCTAATAACATCAACAACTTGATAAACATCTTGTGACTCGACTGCAATTAATTTTGATTCATTTCGAATTTTATCAGAATTATAAAATTTTGCTATTCCATTTTGTGATTTTTTCAAATAATCTTGACTGTTCTCTAACTCCATGTTTTCTTCGTACTTCTTTTCTTCTGTATTACTTTCCTCAAAACCATCACTAGCAATTATAGTGGAATTATTTGCCCTGGAACTATTTTGTTGAAGAGGTAAAGTCTCATCTTTACAAATAGTGATGACGTCTTCACTTGTTGTAGTGGTTGTAGGTGTTGTAGTCGCTTCCGATGGTTCAGAAGTAATACTGTTATCTTGTGTTATATCACTTAATTTTGTACTTAAAATATTCATGTTTGGGCATTCCTGTATTACTTGAGGTGGAATACTTGTACACATTGCTGGACTAGACATTGACTTCCGATTTAAATCTAATTTTTTTGATGGACTTTGTTGACGTATATTTTCAAATTCTTTTAAGGGAAAGTCGCAATATTCATTATCATCCAGTAACTTACAATTAAAAAACATTACATATCTAAATTTTGAAAAATACAAATATTTTTGTATACTTCTATTGAGTGCTCGATTGCACTTTTTTTTTCTTCCAATCTTTTACGTAGTTCATCTTTGTTCATAATACCATTTATTTCAGATTCTTTTATCTGTTTAAGACTCTCAATACTTGAATCAAGAAAACTTATTAAGAATTCTGGGTCAACCTTAAGCGATTATAGTTCAAATAGTAATTTTAAAACTTCCCAATTTTAAGTTTAATATGAAGAAATACGTAACGGTAACTTCTATTTTTAATATATTGTATGCCGAAGTATACAGTAAAACCCGGATAAGAGATTCTCAAGAATAGTGGAAGAGTTTGAGCAATAATGCTGGTAAAACAATTATTCGAACGCGCTTACGTGCCTTTAAATAGCTTTATAAACCGAGCCCGCTTTAGGACCCCTTATTTAAGCGCATATGCGAATCCTTTACTTTTAAAATAATTATCCTTCAATTAAAATTTATTTATTTAACAATGTACTGGAACTTTAAAAAAATATACACACTAAAAAACAATTTTGGTGCTAACAATTTTCATTTCAAAATTTCTACAAGATTCTTTTTTGGTTTTTATCAAAAGTATTTATTCGAGTAAAAATAAAAATTAAATTATAAACTAATTTAAATAAAATTGGCTAGTTTATCAATAAAGCGGGCAAAACTTATATGAAATAGTGCCAAAAATGTTTGTTTATATTTTAAGCAGTTATCTGAGGACAACTTATTCGGGGTTTACTGCAAGTATAATCCGTAATATAATTTATACAATATATTTTCCTTTACCTTAATTTTTTTGACATAGTTGGAAGGAACAAAACCTAAATTACCCTTTATACTAACGACTTGCCACCAATTTCTGTAAATTAGTGAATAATTTAAATTTGGCAAAATTGTAATTTCCAATTTAATTACCTTTGCCTTGCAGAAGTTTGGTATAAAATAAAATATTCACCTAAAATAGGAAATAACATAATGGCAAAAATTAATAATGGTACGTAAATTAGCATGCTGGTGAAAAAGCTTATTTAAAAAAAAATGTAATATTTAATTTTAATAGATATGTATATATATATGCACATATAAATATATAATATATGAATGTTTAAAAATGTTGATAAATTTTATTTCTTCGCTTTTTATTTAAATTTGCATTTCTCATGAAAAATTAATATCTTACCTTCTTCAAAACTAATTGTTTTTGGATAAACTGCTTGAAAATCATAAAGCGCTTTTAACATTTCAATTTCCAAATTAGCTGCAAAATATATATTTTATTTTTATTAACATTTTCATATTGTAAAATTTACCCATTTTGATAGTTGTGATCTGTTGTTAAACTTGATTCTTGCTTAATGTTTTATTTTTATGTACGCATACACATATATCTTCACACATGCATAAGGCATCAGCACTCAACAGTCAACATATGCTATGCATATACCAAA
>OX352772.1:102296140-102309092 GCA_947095535.1 Poecilobothrus nobilitatus
ATAAATAATAAATAATAAATAATAAATAATAAATAATAAATAATAAATAATAAATAATAAATAATAAATAATAAATAATAAATAATAAATAATAAATAATAAATAATAAATAATAAATAATAAATAATAAATAATAAATAATAAATAATAAATAATAAATAATAAATAATAAATAATTAATAATTAATAATTAATAATTAATAATTAATAATTAATAATTAATAATAAATAATAAATAATAAATAATAAATAATAAATAATAAATAATAAATAATAAATAATTAATAATTAATAATTAATAATAAATAATAAATAATAAATAATAAATAATAAATAATAAATAATAAATAATAAAATAATAAATAATAAATAATAAATAATAAATAATAAATAATAAATAATAAATAATAAATAATAAATAATAAATAATAAATAATAAATAATAAATAATAAATAATAAATAATAAATAATAAATAATAAATAATAAATAATAAATAATAAATAATAAATAATAAATAATAAATAATAAATAATAAATAATAAATAATAAATAATAAATAATAAATAATAAATAATAAATAATAAATAATAAAATAATAAATAATAAATAATAAATAATAAATAATAAATAATAAATAATAAATAATAAATAATAAATAATAAATAATAAATAATAAATAATAAATAATAAATAATAAATAATAAATAATAAATAATAAATAATAAATAATAAATAATAAATAATAAATAATAAATAATAAATAATAAATAATAAATAATAAATAATAAATAATAAATAATAAATAATAAATAATAAATAATAAATAATAAATAATAATAATAAATAAATAATAAATAATAAATAATAAATAATAAATAATAAATAATAAATAATAAATAATAAATAATAAATAATAAATAATAAATAATAAATAATAAATAATAAATAATAAATAATAAATAATAAATAATAAATAATAAATAATAAATAATAAATAATAAATAATAAATAATAAATAATAAATAATAAATAATAAATAATAAATAATAAATAATAAATAATAAATAATAAATAATAAATAATAAATAATAAATAATAAATAATAAATAATAAATAATAAATAATAAATAATAAATAATAAATAATAAATAATAAATAATAAATAATAAATAATAAATAATAAATAATAAATAATAAATAATAAATAATAAATAATAAATAATAAATAATAAATAATAAATAATAAATGATAAATAATAAATAATAAATAATAAATAATAAATAATAAATAATAAATAATAAATAATAAATAATAAATAATAAATAATAAATAATAAATAATAAATAATAAATAATAAATAATAAATAATAAATAATAAATAATAAATAATAAATAATAAATAATAAATAATAAATAATAAATAATAAATAATAAATAATAAATAATAAATAATAAATAATAAATAATAAATAATAAATAATAAATAATAAATAATAAATAATAAATAATAAATAATAAATAATAAATAATAAATAATAAATAATAAATAATAAATGATAAATTATAAATTATAAATTATAAATTATAAATTATAAATTATAAATTATAAATTATAAATTATAAATTATAAATTATAAATAATAAATAATAAATAATAAATAATAAATAATAAATGATAAATGATAAATGATAAATGATAAATGATAAATGATAAATGATAAATGATAAATGATAAATGATAAATGATAAATGATAAATGATAAATGATAAATGATAAATGATAAATGATAAATGATAAATGATAAATGATAAATGATAAATGATAAATGATAAATGATAAATGATAAATGATAAATGATAAATGATAAATGATAAATGATAAATGATAAATGATAAATGATAAATAATAAATAATAAATAATAAATAATAAATAATAAATAATAAATAATAAATAATAAATAATAAATAATAAATAATAAATAATAAATAATAAATAATAAATAATAAATAATAAATTATAATAAATAAATAATAAATAATAAATAATAAATAATAAATAATAAATAATAAATAATTGTTCCGTCAGCGCATTACATGGATTTACCTACAATTGAAAATAAGAAATAATAAATTATAAATAATAAATTATAATAAATAAATAATAAATAATAAATAATAAATAATAAATAATTGTTCCGTCAGCGCATTACATGGATTTACCTACAATTGAAAATAAGAAAACACAAAGAAACACATCAACAAAATATTTAAATTTATACTTATCTGAAATATGGGAGTTGAATCGTCACCATGTCACCGAGTCACCAAGTCATCTCTCACCAACAATATAATGTATTAATATTCTGAAATATAATAATACAATATAATAAGATTCTGTAATATAATAATATAATTTAGTATTTTGTTTATTACTTACGTGTTTATTGTTTACTTACCTTAAATGTATGTGACAAATATTGTTATGTCACATATTAATTCACAATAATTACTTTTTTTTAATAATATTTCATTTCTATTGTTTCACTTAGTTAAATATTAAAATTGAATTATAGAAATAAATTATTAAATTATATTTACATTTATTCTAATAGATGGCTCTGATCCATAATCATGGAATATTATTATAGAACATAATGTTAATTATTTCTGCACACTTAAAACTTATAATGTTAATTATTTCTGTAAACTTCAACTGGAATGTGAAACTTTAAATAATTGTATATAAAAATGTAAACTGTTAAAACAGATGCGATTAATTATATTTTTTTTCTTATGTACTTTAAATTATGTACTTTGAAATGATTTAAATTTTAAACAAAAGTCATTGACCTCGAACGGTTATATTTTTAAACAAGTTGTAAAGATAAGTTTAATGTTAGATTGTTTTAGAATTTTTTAGATCAATCGTTCATTAACTTTCGAAAGGAAAACATGTAAATTGTAATTTAGAAATAAAAAAAAAATTAAAGTTTTTTTATTACGTATAAAAACATTTGGTCCTTCGAGCCGGATTTCTGAATATAATGAATATTGTGAAGGTGATATTTCAAAGTGCGATATTTTAAACCGTCTATTCTAACACAGAATAATGTTTAAAATAAAATAAAAAAAAAAAAAACTTGTGATTTAAGGTAAAAAGTGTGATATTTTAAACCGTCTATTCTAACACAGAATAACGTTTAAAATAAAATAAAAAAAAAAAACTTGTGATTTAAAGTAAAAGGTGTGATATTTTAAACCATCTATTCTAACACAGAATAACGTTTAAAATAAAAGAAAACCTTGTGATAATAAAATTTTTATGCCAGAATATTTTAAGTAAAACATATTGAAAAACTTGTGGTTTAAAATAAAGGGGTAAAGAACTTGTGATTTACATTAAAGAGTGTGATATTTTAAACCGTCTATTCTAACACAGAATAACGTTTAAAATAAAATAAAATAAAATCTTGTAATTTTAAAACCGCATATTCTAACACAGAATAGCGTTTAAAATAAAATAAAGATAACTGGTGATTTCAAAATTTCCATCACAGAATATTTTAAAAAATAAAAAAAGGAAAAAAAAACCCAATTTGAAAATTAAATAAAAAAAATAAAAACTTATGATTTTAAGTGCTTCTGCTTTAAAAAAGAATTAACCTTTATTTGAATATAAATCAAAATTGTGTTTGAAATTGGAAAAAATTGTTTGATCAAAAAAAAATCAAAGAGAGTGTGTGATTAATAAAAAAATTACTTTGAACTAAAACTATTATAAAATTAAAAACTTATAAACTATCTGAACTTATAAACTTACATAATAATAATATATAACAATAATTATTTATAAGTAATAATATAAAAACTAGATTTAAACATAATATAATTTAATATAATAATACAAAAAGCGCGCGCGGTATAACAAACGGTCTCGCGAACAGTAAAGGGCAGCATCAGGTCGGATTGGTAAGTGTGTTGTTGAATTTTCAAATCTAAAAAAAAAAAAAAAAATATTTTTTGTATTAAACATTAGAAATTTTCATCTTGAATATATTAAATTATTAAGCTAAAAGATATTATATCAAATTACCAATAAAATTATAAAAAAAAAAAAAGGGAATCAATCATAATTTAAATTCATTGCATTATACAAATACATTATTAAGTTAAATTCTATTATATTTATTACGTTATTATATTCTATTATATTCACTATTATATTCAAATTCGTTATAAAAAATGGCCGACGCAAAAAGAATAGAGCAAATGATCGTCAAACAAAAGGTTCAAAAAATGCTAATGGAAAAATTCATAACTAACTATAAGAAAGATGGCTCAGTGAGGAAAACGAGACCATACTACGAAAAAAAATTAAAGGATTTCCAGACAATGTGGGACGCTTTCGAAGAGGGTCATAGATCCATTCTATTCTTCAGTGTGAGCGAAGAACTAGAAATTAACCATGAATATATTGAGAATGACGTGCATGCGGAGACACAGAGTTTTTTTGACAACAATTATCATGCCATGTTGGAGAAATACCAAGAGGAGGTGAAGAGAGATACGACTTCTGTCGAAACTCCAGTAACCATAGCAAACATATCGAAGGAGAATCGGAAATACATTGATAGCGGAATTCAACTTCCAAAAATTTCATTTGAAAAATTTGGCGGGGACTACACGAAATGGCCAACTTTCCATGATCTATTCACAACAATGATACATAATAATGAATCGCTATCGGATGTACAAAAACTTCAATATCTGAAAGTACAACTAATCGGTGAACCTGAGCAATTACTTCGTCATTTTCAGGTTACCGAAAGGAATTATGTGGCTGCATGGGAATTGTTGATGGAGAGATATGATAATAAGAGGGTGCTCGTCAACAATCAACTAAAGAGGCTTTTGAACCACAACACGACCATCAATGAGAATGCACAGGGCATTAAGGGGTTGTTGGATACAACATTTGAATGTTTACAAGCTTTAAATAATTTAGATATAAACACAGAAACATGGGATCCAATAGTCACGTTTATCGTCACCCAAAGATTGCCGCAAGCAACTCATCAGTTATGGGAACAAGAAATAAGCAAAACTAAAACAATTACCAGCCTTAAGACGTTAAAGGAATTTTTAGAAGCCAGATTTAGAGCGTTGGAAGCTGTAAATTCAAGAGGACCAATAAAAGCAGAATTCAAAAATACAAATAGTAATATCAAAGTTAAACCAACAATCAAGAATTTCCATTTACAAACAAATTCGATGTGCTCGTTGTGCAATGGCCACCATGTTATAAGAAGATGTCAAAAATTTTTAGCATTAAATCCTTTAAAACGGTCAGAAATTGTACGAGAAAAACGACTATGTTTAAATTGTTTGGGAGCTGGGCATATGCTGAAAGACTGTTCAAGTCAGCATACATGTGTTCATTGTAACAAGCGTCATCATACTCTCATCCACTTCAAAATGAATAATGTTATAGTGGACAATCATTCCAATGGTGGCACCAGAGCAGTCTCCAGTCCTTCCACATCACGTCAAAAGGACACAGTTATAGCGACAAACCACATATTAAATGTTGATAGTCCAGAATTTATACCGTCAGTTCATCACAATCGCACAAATGACAATAACTCATTTGGGTATAAAGGTCGAGCTCATCAAATTCTACTTGCAACAGCATTATTAAGAATTCTAAGCCCAACCGGAGAAGAAGGTGTAGTGAGAGCCCTGATAGATCAAGGATCACAGGCTTCATTCATAACAGAGAAGGTGGTTCAAAGGTATAGATTAACAAAGAAAGCAATCAACGCTACAATCCAAAGTATTGGTCGAGAAAAAGTACACTCTGTCAAGTCACGTGTTAGATTTACTTTGAAATCTCTTCATCAAGATATTGACATCAATGTGGAAGGTTTGGTACTACCGAAACTTACAAATTTGTTACCTCAAACTGATATACAAAATAGACATTGGAAACACATAGAAGGTTTAGAACTAGCTGATCCGAAGTTTTACGAACCCGGTCAGATCGATGTACTTTTGGGTGCTGACGTGTTCAGTCAAATTTTGTTAGAAGGTTTAATGAAGGGGGAACCAGGTATGCCGATCGCACAGCAAACCATATTTGGTTGGATTTTATCAGGCAAGAATCATGAATCCGCACCACAAAATGTAACAATAAGGAATTTTCATTTATCTTTAAATCTAGAAAAGCAGCTAAAATCTTTTTGGGAGGTGGAAGAAGTGCAAAACACTGTTTTGCAAACAGAAGAAGAGAAAGAATGTGAAAGGATATATACCGAAACAACAACGCGGCGTGCAGATGGTACTTATGAAGTTCAGCTACCATTTAGAACAACGACACATAGTGACTTTTTAGGTCCATCTAGAAACATAGCAATACAAAGGCTATACCAATTAGAAAAGCGTTTTAAAAATAATGTAGAGTTGAAATCAGAATATATTAAATGTATCAATGAGTACAAAACATTGGGTCACATGAGTCTAGTTGATCCAGAAGAGCTCTTTCAAAACAGTGGGCCAAACATCTTGTCGTATAAAACCAGCTACCTGCCTCATCACGGGGTTATTAAAGATACGAGTACCACAACAAAACTTCGAGTAGTATTCGATGCTTCTAGAGCGACAAAAAGTGGCAAGTCCTTAAATGACATGTTGTTAAAAGGACCAACGATTCAAGATGAGTTGTTGACAATATTGATCAGATGGCGAAAACATCGAGTTGCCTTCACGGCCGACATCGAAAAGATGTATCGTCAAATATGGATAAAGAATGGGCACACGGAATATCAGAGAATAGTGTGGAGGGAAGATCCATCCCTTGAAATTCGAGATTACAAATTATTAACAGTCACGTTTGGCACAAAAAGTGCACCATACTTAGCAGTGAAAACTCTAAAAAAACTGGCACATGATGAAATGGATAATTTTCCTGTAGGATGCAGAATCATAAACAATGACTTTTACGTCGATGATCTGTTGTCGGGAGCAGATGACGTTGAAACAGCATTACAGGCTCAACAACAGATCATAAGCGCCACAAGATCGGCAGGATTCTCATTACGAAAATGGATGTCTAATAGTAACAAATTATTGCGATCATTGCCACTAGAAGATTGCGAAAAATTACTTCCAGATCAAAACAATGACGCAGAGACTACTCGAACTTTGGGTATACATTGGAATCCAAAGAACGATTCTTGTGGATATTCCATCAACCTTGAAGAAGCTCCTGTGACTTGGACTAAAAGAAGCATATTATCACAAATCGCAAAGTTATTTGATCCTATGGGATGGTTAGCCCCAATTATCATATCGGCCAAAATTATCATGCAAAGGTTATGGCTATCAGGGTTACAATGGGATGATGAAGTAACAGCTGATTTAAGAAGGGAATGGATTAAATACTTTCAAAATTTAGAGAAAATTAAGAGAATTTCCATTAAAAGATGGATCGGATATTCCGAAAAAGATACAGCTATTGAGTTACATGTCTTTTCAGACGCTTCTACAAAGGGTTACGCAGCTGTCGTGTATATGAGTACGACAGATTCTAATGGCACAAGATCAACATCGATTATCATTTCTAAGACAAAGGTTGCACCAATAAAGACCATATCGTTGCCACGACTTGAATTATGCGCTGCCGTATTAGGAGCCAAACTCTTAAAATATACTCTACAGGCTCTACGAATATCACAACCAATAAAATTATTTGGATGGACAGATTCCGAAATTGTACTCGCATGGCTTGAAAATCACCCAACAAAATGGACAACGTTCGTCGCCAACAGGGTTTCACACATTCACGAGCTGGTTGGTCAAAATATTTGGAATCATGTACCGACAAAACAAAATCCCGCAGACGTCGCGTCAAGAGGTTTATGTCCATCTGAACTTGAAAACCATCCCTTATGGTGGCATGGTCCAGACTGGCTAATGAAATCATACACACATTGGCCAAATAAGAGGGAAGCCCATACCAGCCTTGAACAAAGAAAGCTTCAGATAAATCTTGTATTACCAACATTGAATAACGATATAATCGAGAACCAATTTTCGTCATATACAAAATTAATTCGCGTGCTAGCATACTGTCACCGATTCATTGCAAATTGTAAACTCAAAGAGAAAGATAGGAGAGAAACCCACTATTTAAAATCAAATGAGATTAAGCAGGCGTTCAAACATTTAATAAAGCGGGCCCAACAAAGGACATTTTCAAGAGAGGTAGCTATGTGTAAACGAAATGATAATTTAAAAAAGGGTACTTTAATAAAATTAAATCCGATTTTAGATCAAGAAGGTATCTTACGAGTGGGGGGTCGTCTTAAGTTTTCAGAACTTCCGTATTCAGAAAAACATCCAATCATTTTATGCGACAAAGATATTTTCACAAAATTATTAATTGAAAAGGTTCATAAAGAGTGTCTACATGGTGGACCACAACTGATGATGTCCATACTAAGAAAACAATTTTGGATTATTAATGCTCGGAATACGATCCGTTTTCAAATATACAAATGCATTCCGTGCTTTAAACAAAGGGCTGAAACACGAACTCAACTAATGGGCGAGTTACCAAAAAGACGAGTGCAGATGGCCAGACCATTCCTACATTCTGGTTTAGATTATTGTGGCCCATTCGAGTTGAAAACCCACAAAATAAGAGGTGCTAAACGGTATAAGTCATATGTAGCTCTTTTCATTTGTATGTCAGTCAAAGCTATTCACCTGGAATTAGTAACAGATATGTCAGCAGAAGGATTTATAGCTGCTTATCGAAGATTTTGTTCTCGTCGTGGATTCTGTACCGATCTATATTGCGATTGTGGTACTAATTTTGTAGGCGCACATAAAATATTAAAAAATCAAACACATTTTATGGTAGGAGATATAAAAATGGAAGTTGCTGAATTTATGGAAAATGTCGGAGTTAATTTTCACTTCAATCCCCCTGGTTCACCACACTTCGGCGGTCTATGGGAAGCTGGAGTTCGCTCAACTAAACATCACTTAAAAAGAGTGTTAAATAATATCACACTAACATACGAGGAGTTCGCCACGGTATTAACACAAATCGAAGCATGCTTAAATTCAAGGCCACTTTGTGAAATGACAAGTGATCCTCAAGATTTATTACCGCTAACCCCAGCTCATTTCTTAATTGGTGATAGCTTGTTATCTACACCCCAACAATGTGTTTTGGACTTGAATGTGAATAGACTGGATCGTTGGCAACATTTGCAACATATCCTGCAGAGTTTTTGGCGACGATGGAATACCGAATATTTAAGCCGTTTACAACAACGCCCTAAATGGAACCGAACACGCGAAAATTTAAAGATAAATGATTTAGTCATAGTAAAGGACGAAAATCTTCCACCGAGTAAATGGCTTCTCGCTAGAGTTATAGATACTCATTCGGGCTCTGATGGATTAGTACGAGTAGTGAGCGTTCGCACGAAAAATTCAATTTTCAAACGACCCATTTCCAAATTATGTGTTCTTCCAATCGGAAACCAACCGCTTGACCAAACTGATCATAATTCGCAAAATCAAACCGATTCTAAATTAAAATCAAACTAAATCATTCATATAATCAAACATTCAAAATCACATACAATTCAATAGCACACTTATAAAACTATCAAATTCGTTTTTTTTCCTATACAACTCATACACAAAATTTCTAAATTTATAACACACTTAAAAAAAAATAATATCATATTAACAATTTCTCACCATTACGTTCCTAGTTAGTTGAATGCGCAGTTCCAGATAGTGAGTAAAGGGCACTATATCCTCTATCTTCGGTGTCAGCGATCGTTCCGGTATAGACGTTGTCGTTTCAAGGATGATAACAATTTCAAAACAACCTAAAAACCTAAAAACCAAATGGCAGAATAAGTTTTTTTGTTTATCATATAAAAGTTGTATATAATTTTATTAAAATTTTTTTTTTTTTAGTTTAAAGAGAAACCTGAATTGATTTTAGATTTAGATATTCCTACGTAATATCAAGAGGGGGAGAATGTTCCGTCAGCGCATTACATGGATTTACCTACAATTGAAAATAAGAAAACACAAAGAAACACATCAACAAAATATTTAAATTTATACTTATCTGAAATATGGGAGTTGAATCGTCACCATGTCACCGAGTCACCAAGTCATCTCTCACCAACAATATAATGTATTAATATTCTGAAATATAATAATACAATATAATAAGATTCTGTAATATAATAATATAATTTAGTATTTTGTTTATTACTTACGTGTTTATTGTTTACTTACCTTAAATGTATGTGACAAATATTGTTATGTCACATATTAATTCACAATAATTACTTTTTTTTAATAATATTTCATTTCTATTGTTTCACTTAGTTAAATATTAAAATTGAATTATAGAAATAAATTATTAAATTATATTTACATTAATTCTAATAGATGGCTCTGATCCATAATCATGGAATATTATTATAGAACATAATGTTAATTATTTCTGCACACTTAAAACTTATAATGTTAATTATTTCTGTAAACTTCAACTGGAATGTGAAACTTTAAATAATTGTATATAAAAATGTAAACTGTTAAAACAGATGCGATTAATTATATTTTTTTTCTTATGTACTTTAAATTATGTACTTTGAAATGATTTAAATTTTAAACAAAAGTCATTGACCTCGAACGGTTATATTTTAAACAAGTTGTAAAGATAAGTTTAATGTTAGATTGTTTTAGAATTTTTTAGATCAATCGTTCATTAACTTTCGAAAGGAAAACATGTAAATTGTAATTTAGAAATAAAAAAAAATTAAAGTTTTTTTATTACGTATAAAAACAATAATAAATAATAAATAATAAATAATAAATAATAAATAATAAATAATAAATAATAAATAATAAATAATAAATAATAATAATAAATAATAAATAATAAATAATAAATAATAAATAATAAAATAATAAATAATAAATAATAAATAATAAATAATAAATAATAAATAATAAATAATAAATAATAAATAATAAATAATAAATAATAAATAATAAATAATAAATAATAAATAATAAATAATAAATAATAAATAATAAATAATAAATAATAATAATAAATAATAAATAATAATAATAAATAATAAATAATAAATAATAAATAATAAAATAATAAATAATAAATAATAAATAATAAATAATAAATAATAAATAATAAATAATAATAATAAATAATAATTAATAATTAATAATTAATAATTAATAATTAATAATTAATAATTATAATTAATAATTAATAATTAATAATTAATAATTAATAATTAATAATTAATAATTAATAATTAATAATTAATAATTAATAATTAATAATTAATAATTATAATTAATAATTAATAATTAATAATTAATAATTAATAATTAATAATTAATAATTAATAATAAATAATAAATAATAAATAATAAATAATAAATAATAAATAATAAATAATAAATAATAAATAATAAATAATAAATAATAAAATAAATAATAAATAATAAATAATAAATAATAAATAATAAATAATAATAATAATAAATAATAAATAATAAATAATAAATAATAAATAATAAATAATAAATAATAAATAATAAATAATAAATAATAAATAATAAATAATAAATAATAAATAATAAATAATAAATAATAAATAATAAATAATAAATAATAAATAATAAATAATAAATAATAATAATAATAATTAATAATTAATAATTATAATTAATAATTAATAATTAATAATTAATAATAAATTAATAATAATAATTAATAATTAATAATTAATAATTAATAATTAATAATTAATAATTAATAATTAATAATAAATAATAAATAATAAATAATAAATAATAAATAATAAATAATAAATAATAAATAATAAATAATAAATAATAAATAATAAATAATAAATAATAAATAATAATAATAAATAATAAATAATAAATAATAAATAATAAATAATAAATAATAAATAATAAATAATAAATAATAAATAATAAATAATAAATAATAAATAATAAATAATAAATAATAAATAATAAATAATAAATAATAAATAATAAATAATAAATAATAAATAATAATAATAAATATAAATAATAAATAATAAATAATAAATAATAAATAATAAATAATAAATAATAAATAATAAATAATAAATAATAAATAATAAATAATAAATAATAAATAATAAATAATAAATAATAAATAATAAATAATAAATAATAAATAATAAATAATAAATAATAAATAATAAATAATAAATAATAAATAATAAATAATAAATAATAAATAATAAATAATAAATAATAAATAATAATAATAAATAATAAATAATAAATAATAAATAATAATTAATAAATAATAATAATAATTAATAAATAATAATAATAATTAATAAATAATAATAATAATTAATAAATAATAATAATAATTAATAAATAATAATTAATAAATAATATATAATAATTAATAAATAATAAATAATAATTAATAAATAATAAAATAATAATTAATAATAATAAAAATAATTAATAAATAATAATTAATAATTAATAAATAATAATTAATAATTAATAAATAATAATTAATAAATAATAAATAATAATTAATAAATAATAAATAATAATTAATAAATAATAAATAATAATTAATAAATAATAAATAATAATTAATAAATAATAAATAATAATTAATAAATAATAAATAATAATTAATAAATAATAAATAATAATTAATAAATAATAAATAATAATTAATAAATAATAAATAATAATTAATAAATAATAAATAATAATTAATAAATAATAAATAATAATTAATAAATAATAAATAATAATTAATAAATAATAAATAATAAATAATAATTAATA